>JACEEZ010019858.1:941736-943577 GCA_016584305.1 Chionoecetes opilio | reverse complement strand
GAACAGCAACCAGCTGAGCGGGAGCACTAGTGCCTAGCATCATGGTGGTACTATCACGCGCCTCGTCCCACCCAGCCCAACCGCCAAGCAGTAGGTGAGTAGGATACTAAGTGCGCTGCTAGCATCCTGCCGCCGGCGGACCCGCAGTCGGTCGCGCCGCCCCTCCCGCCAGCATTGCCCCCTGCCGCTGGCCCCGCACCTGGCGCTGCGCCAGCCACACGGTGCGGCCCCCTTTCACGGACCCGGCCCGCCGCCATCGCCAGGTGCTGCGGCCCACCGTCGCCGCCACCACCGGGAGCCGTCGTCTCTGCAACCGCCGTGAGTCGTCGCCTCTACCACCGCCGAGAGCCGTTGCATCTGCTGCCACCGCCAACGGGAGCCGTCGCCTCTACCGCCACCGCCATAGCCGGGAGCCGTCGCCTCTGCCGCCACCGCCAACGGCCAACGGGAGCCGTCGCCTCTACCGCCCCCTACGCCGCTAACGGTACCAAGATACCCGTGTACAAACGTCAGACGCTGCAAATGGAGCTCAACCTTCGCCGTTCTTTCGAGTGGACCTTCTATTTGGGAGCAGTCTGTCAAGTCATCCTGGGCGCCGATTTTTTGACACACTTCGACCTCCGCGTCGTCATCAAGAATCGCCGACTCAGAGATCCCTTAACTTCTGTCTCGACCTCAGCAGCAGCAACCACTGGCGACAGCACCCAGATCTCCACAGTCAGTGCAGACAACCCATACGCTTCACTGCTGAAGTCCTTCACGACTCTCACACAGCCTTACCCTGCAACCAGACCTGCAAAACACCACGTAACGCTCAACATCGAGACTACTTGACTGCCATAACGTTATCAGGCAGCCAAGACCGAATTCGAGTCTCTTCTGCGTCAAGGTATCATCCGTCCCAGCTCCAGCAACTGGTCTTCCGCACTACACATCCTCCCAAAGAACAATGGTGACATCAGACCATGTGGAGACTACCGTGCACTTAACTCTCGCAGCGTCATGAACAGATACCCTGTACCCAACATTCAAGAGTTCTCTTTTCAACTCGCCGGCAGTACCATCTTCTCCAGGATTGACCTCGTCAAGGCGTTTCACCAAATTCCAGTCAATCCAGCAGACATCCCGAAGACAGCCATCATTACCCCGTTTGGCTTGTTTGAATACGTCCGGATGCCATTTGGATTAAGGAACGCCTCCCAGACATCCAGACATTCCAGCGTTTCATGGATGAGGTCCTGCGAGGTTTGCCCTTCTGCTTCGCCTACATCGACGACCTCCTCATCGCCAGTCCCGACGCTGAAGCACACTGACACCATCTTCAACAAATCTTCACTCGTCTTCAGGACTATGGGATCCAGATCAACATCGACAAGTCTGCGTTTGGTTTCCCTTCAGTCGACTTCCTTGGCCACACCGTCTCCTCAGCAGGCATCACTCCACTCCAGCCAGTCCAAGTGTGAGTCCATCCAACAGTTCCCGAAGCCGTCAACCCAGCGTCAGCTCAAGGAAGTCTTGGGGATGCTCAATTATTACAACCGCTTCGTCCCGAACTGCTCACTTCTTCTCCGGCCACTCTACGCCATGATCAAACCCTGCAAGAAAGGCCAGTCTATCACCCTCATCTGGACCCTAGAAGCTGACGACGCCTTCCTCGCTGCTAAAAATGCCCTCAGTGAAGTTTCAATGCTCAGTTTCCCCTCTCCAGATGCCGACACTTCCATCTCTACAGATGCTTCAAACATCGGTATTGGTGCTGTCCTGCAACAGTACGTCAACGGAGGATGGAAACCCATCGCTTTATTCTCCAAGAAGTTCAGCAACGCCGAAACTACGTAAGT
>JACEEZ010019858.1:934236-936736 GCA_016584305.1 Chionoecetes opilio | reverse complement strand
CCCCGCCACCTACAATATCCACAAGCCTTCAGCTGATACCTTAATTCATATAGAGGCATTATAGCTGGTGTGAGGCAGGTAAACACTCCAAATAAGCAAGATATTGGATGAAATGTGAGGGTAGGTCGAAGTGATGGCAACAGAGGACTCGCCCGAGCTACATACATACACACACTTATATATATATGTATATATACATATATATATATATATAATATATATATATATATATATATATATATATATATATATATATAGTATATATATATATATATATATATATATAATATATATATATATATATATATATATATATATATATTATATATATATATATATATATATATATATATTATATATATATATATATATATACATACACGCCCAACATTCTTGATCTTTTCCTAACTACTAACCCTTCTGCTCACTCTGTGAAACTATTCTCTCCGTTGGGTTCCTCCGATCACAATCTTATTTCTGTAACCTGTCCTATCGCTCCGGTACCGTCTTGGGACCCATCTAAGAGGAGGTGCTTCTGGCACTTCAACTCAGCTAAGTGGGAAGACCTACGGCAGTACTACTCTGATTTTCCATGGAATGATTACTGCTTCCATGTCAAAGACCCATCTCTTTGTGCAGAGCGCATAACTGAGGTCGTAGTCTCTGGCATGGAGGCGTACATTTCACACACTTTCTCTAATCCTAAAGCCCGTCAACCTTGGTTTAACTCTGCTTGTTCTCATGCTGTCCGGGATAGAGAGGTGGCTCACAAACGGTACCGTAAGCATCCAGCTCCTGAAACTCATGCTCTATATATTTCTGCCCGTAATTATGCCAAATCTTTACTTCAACTTACCAAAAACTCTTTCCTTCATAGAAAATGTCAAAATCTTCTGAATCAAATTCCTCTCGTGACTTCTGGCATCTAGCAAATAACATCTCTAACAATTTTCTTCTGCATCTTTCCCTCCTATGCTTCACCCAGATGGCTCCACAACTGTCTCATCTACTTCCAAAGCTGAACTCTTCGCTCAAACCTTTGCTAAAAATTCCACTCTGGTTGATGAAGGGCTTGTTCCTCCTTCTCCTCCACCCTCTGACTATATTATGCCTGTCATTAAGATCCTTCGGAATGATGTTTTCTTTGCCCTTTCTGGCCTAGATCCTCGGAAGGCTTACGGTCCTGACGGAGTCCCTCCTATTGTTCTCAAAAACTGTGCTTCTGTGCTTGCACCTTGCCTGGTCAAAATTTTCCATCTTTGTCTATCTACTTCCACCTTTCCTTCTTGCTGGAAGTTTGCTCACATCCAACCTGTTCCTAAGAAGGGTGACCGTTCTAATCCTTCAAACTACCGTCTTATAGCTTTGACTTCCTGCCTTTCTAAAGTTTTTTAATCTATACTTGATAAGAAGATTCTTAAGCATCTATCTGCTCACAATCTTCTATCTGATCGTCAGTACGGTTTCCGTAAAGGGCGATCTATTGGCGATCTTCTAGCTTTCCTAATTTGGGTTTTTTTAAATTGGGTTTCGGTGAAACTTTTGCTGTTGCCCTTGACATATCAAAAGCTTTTGATAGAGTCTGGCACAAATCTTTAATTTCCAAACTACCCTCATTCGGTTTCTATCCTTCTCTCTGTACCTTCATCTTAAGTTTCCTTTCAAACCGTTCTATTGCAGCTACTGTAGACGAACATTGTTCTTCTCCTAAATCTATCAATAGTGGTGTTCTCCAGGGTTCTGTCCTATCACCCACTCTCTTTCTATTATTCATTAATGATCTTCTAAGTCTAACTCAAAGCCCTATCCACTCCTACGCTGATGATTCTACCCTGCATTTTTCAACGTTGTTTATTAGACGTCCAACTCAACAGGAACTAAGTGATTCACGGAGAGATGCCACCGAGCGCCTAACTTCTGATCTTTCTATAATTTCTGATTGGGGCAAAGCAAACCTTGTTTTGTTCAATTCCTCAAAAACCCAATTTCTTCACCTATCTACTCGACAAAACCTACCAGATAGCTATCCCCTCTTCTTCAATGACACTCAACTGTCTCTTTCTTCTACAATGAACATTCTACGACTATCCTTTACTAAAAATCTGAACTGGAAATCTCACATCTCATCTCTTGCTAAAACAGCTTCTAAGAAGTTAGGTGTCCTGTGGCGTCTGCGTGCTTTTTTTTTCTCCCTCTCAATTGCTTGCTCTCTACAGGGGCCTTATCCGCCCATGTATGGAGTATGGTCTCACATGTTTGAGGAGGATCCACTCATACAGCTCTCCTAAACAGGGTTGAGTCGAAAGCTTTTCGTCTCATCAACTCCTCTCCTCTGACTGACTGTCTTCAATCTTTAAATCACCGCCGCAATGTTGCTTCTCTTGCTCTCTTCTACCGTTATTTTCATGCTCACTGCTCTTCTGAACTTGCTAACTGCATGCCTCCCCCCCCTCCCGCGGCCTCGCTGCACAAGACTTTCTACTCATTCTCATCCCTATTC
>JACEEZ010019858.1:876736-931736 GCA_016584305.1 Chionoecetes opilio | reverse complement strand
GCTATATAAATATACAGAAGTACAGAATTTTAATAATAGCATAATAGCAAGTGTCTGTCGAGCCGAAGCTCCCTGACAGGCAGATATAATTTAATATAGGTGCATTCAGACATGCCTAAACCCTAGCCCATAGCAAAATTATCCTTGACAGTACTATGCTATGAATAGTAGTAAAAAAAAAAAAAAAATAGTGTGTGAATTATTTGTTATTACATAACTTATACAAATGCAATAATAATAATAAATAAAATAATAAAAAATAAATAAATAAAATAAAGTAGTTAGTTTTGCAATGGTTATACATATACATACATGTCGAAATTCTTGCTAGAATTCTGAAGTATGAAATTTCTTATTTCCCTTTTGAATGCTAAATAGTTTTTTGTTTTAACTGAAGCTTTAATATTTAGTGGTAAGCTGTTGAATAACTTGGGGCCTGAACATAAAATACTGTTTTTATATAAAGCTGTTCTGAACTGTGGACAAATCAAATCTACATTATTGCTTCTAGTCTGATGAAGATTGTCAATAAATTTGAAAATTTCATTCCCTGTATAACTTGCAATAGACATTTTATAAATCAATAATAAAGAAAAGTATTTGTGTATTGAATCGAATGTTAACATTTTCATTGAAGAAATAATTTCAGTGACAGAGTCAAATTTGCATAAGAAAAGAATACATCTGACAACTTTCTTCTGAGCTATTTTTACCTTATATAAGAATGTTGGCCATGTGCTGGCCCAGATGGACACACAGTATGTTAAGTGAGGGTAACACAAGGTATAGTAAATACTAAGTAATGCATCTACAGTAAGATTGTAACGTATCTTGTACATTATTCCACAAATTTTGAGACTTTCATACAAAACCTCTTCTATGTGCAATTTCCAGTTCAGATTTTCATCTATGCAAACACCTAGGAATTTTGTGTGATTTACTCGATTTAATGTATCGCCTTCTAACTGTAATGGAGGAAGAATATTTTTTATGGATCTATTCTGAAAAAATATATAATTAGTTTTAGAAACATTAAGTTTTAATTTATTACATTTTATCCATTGAGATACTAAATTCAATTCTGTATTTATGTTTAAATGTAGGGAATTGATGTTTTTGTCAGCTAGTAAGAGGTTAGTATCGTCGGCATATATAATATATTGAAATTTTAAGCTAGCATTAATTATATCATTTATATATATGAGAAAAAGAATTTGTCCTATGATTGAGCCTTGTGGTACACCTCTGGATATAGATATAAATTGTGATGTATCATTATTACAAAAAACAGATTGTGATCTGTTACAGAGGTAACTGCGAAAAAGTTGTAACAGTACACCCCTTATCCCGACATGTTTTAATTTATCTAACAAAATACAATGATTTAATGAGTCAAATGCTTTGGATAAATCAATGAAAATCCCAACCACATAAAGCTTCTCCTCCAAAAAGGTATACACATAATTGACAAAGTTTAATATAGCAGTTTCTGTTGAGTGATTTGCTCTAAAGCCGTGTTTATATTTAGTTAATAGGTTATTTTTTTCAAGGTAGTTAGTTAAACGTGACGCAATAATTTTTTCATATACTTTACTGAAAGCAGGTAAGATTGAAATTGGCCTGTAATTGTTGATGTCGCATCTGTTACCAGACTTGAATATAGGAATGACTGGCTTTTTTTAAATGATCAGGAAATATGCCTCTTTTTAATGTTAGATTAATAATATAATTTAATGGGATAGCCAATGATTCACATGAATGTTTCAGTATTTTAGGAGAAATTTCATCATATCCTGGACAATTAGATTTTAGGGCCTTTAAATTATTGATTACTTCGGCGGTATTGGTTGGGGTCATGTACATAGAGAAGGCGGGGGGCTGGCTTAAGTACCTCATATAATCGTCGTCAGAAGAATTTGATTCTAAATTACCAAGATTAATAAAATGTTCATTAAAGACAGTTGAGATGTTAGTGCAAGGTGGATCTAATGATATTGTATTATTGGCTTTATTGGTTCTGCCTAGAAGGGAGTTTATGGTATTCCAATGGGATTTGGGATTTCCTTGATTATTTTTTAGCTTGTTTTTATAATATTCATTTTTGGCTAATTTTAATGTTTTAGTTAAGTTGTTTCTATATTGCCTGTATGTTTCTTTATATGTTAGAGGCCACTTCCTTGCTAGTCTTGCCAACCTGTATTTTTTTAAGTAATGCACCTTTTTAGGGCAGGAGTGATATATGGGCTTAAGACGTGCTTATTTCTTACAGTAATTTTCTTAATTGGAAAGTGTCTCTGAAATAGTATTTTGAATTCATTGAAAAATAAACTAAAGGATTCGGTGGGAAAATTACATTGTAATACGTTATTCCAATTTACCTTTTCTAAATCATAACTAAAGTTATTGAGGGCAGAGTCAGTTATACATCTCTTATCGACGAATGCTGGGGGATCACATACTGCATGTTTGAATTGTGATATTACTGGAAAATGGTCTGAAATATCTGAATTAATTATATAGTTCCCGACATTTACCTCTGCTTGTGTTGACCATATGTGGTCAAAAATTGTGGCGGTTGTATCTGTGACTCGTGTAGGTTTTGTGGTCAATGTAAATAAAGAAAATGAATACATTAGATTACAAAATTCCCGAGAATTAATGTCACTGCATTTTAACAAATCTAAATTGAAATCACCAAATGCAAAGATGCCTTGAAATTTTTTATCATACGCTAAAGATAAAATATCCGTAACCGCATTTATAAATGTATCTATGTTGCCACTCGGTGATCTATAAATACATAATAATAATGTTTTCTTATTCATAATTGTCGTTTGAACACCAATACATTCTATAAATGTATGTACTTTTGAAAATTCACTAAGAGCTATGGAATCATAACAATCAGAAATGTACAAGGCTACACCACCACCATGTGTGTTCCTACAATTAGTGAACATTTTGTAGCCTGGCAAACTGGTATAGGGAAACAACGGTGAGGGCTCAGCCTAATTTCTGTAAGACCAAGGATATTACATTTAATGTTTATATTACATAGAACAGTATCGATAAAGGATTGCAAATTTGTAGGAATTGACCGTATATTCAGAGTTAGGATGGTAACTTCATTGTTGCTAGGTAATGAAACATTGTCCAGATGAATGTATTCTGATCTAGGAAACTTTATGTGGCTAAATTGTGTGTAAAGATTATTAACATTCAAGTTGCCGTTATATTTATCCTCAGCCTTAAAAATATCAAGGTCATTAATATCTTTGATGTTGGAAGTCATTGTGAGACTGAGAAAATTATAATAATAATAAAAGTAGCATTAATAATTGCCATAGTAGTACTAGTAGTAGTAGTAACGGTAGTATCAGTAGTTAGCAGTAATATAAATAATATCAGTAGTATAACAATAGTATTAGTGGTAACAGTAGCAGTAGCTGAAGTAGTAATACTAGTAGTAGTGGCAGTAGTAGTAGTAACCATTGTAGTAGCCGTATTAAATAGTAATAGCAGTAGTAGTAGAAGTAGTAGCAGTAGCAGTAGAAGTAGTAGTAGTAGTAGTTTTAGCAGTAGTGGAAGTAGTAGTAGTTGTTATGGAAGCAATAGCGATTGTAGTAGAAAGCAATAGTAGTAATAAAAGTAGCAGCATCAATAAAATATTATGTATTTGCAGTGGCAGTAGCAGTAGTAATGGCAGCAGCAGTAGTAGTAACAGAACAGCAGTAGCAGTAATGGAAAGTAGTAGTAGTGGTAGTCGTGGTAGTAGTAAACATAGTAGTAGTAGAAGTAAAATTTGTAGCAGTACAAGATAGTAGGGGTTGAGAGTTGTGGTAATAGTAGTAGTAGAGATTTGTAATATTAGTAGATAGTAGTAGTAGTAGTAGTAAATATAGTAGTAAGGGTAGTTAGTACTAGTAGTAACATTAACAGTAACAATAATAGTAGCAATGAAAATGGTAGCAATGATAGTGATAGCAATAGTACTGTAACAGTAATAATGAGACAATAGTAGTAATACTATTTGTGGCGGTAGTAGTGGTAATGGAAATAATAACAATAATATTAATATGGCCATAGGTAAATATGTAATATAGATTACCATTATGACATGAACTTATCTATTTCTTTATGCGGTTCCTGAGAGCCTTCTGATAACGACCTGTAGTGTCACCAGATGCTCCCTGGTCATCACTGGTCCCGCTCGACACCCCTTCAGTACCTTCAGGTGGCTGTACCGTACGATCACTGACAGCACCAGCACCCGTACTCCCTTGCGACGCACCGTCAGCCAAGGGACCCATCGCCGTGGCAGAAATTGTTCCCTCTGACGTCGCAGCACCAGCCGTAGATGGTACGCCAGCCGCTACGTCTCCACCAAGACTGTGAGCCACCAAGCCAGCACCTACGTGGGGTGAGCCAGCAGCCGGCACCGAGGATGACGATCGTTGGTCAATTCTGTCCCGAATTATGAGTCGTGTGTGTCGGAAGAAGGCTACTTTGCCGTCTTCCCTGGCCTTTTTCATTAAGGGGAACTGTTTTTTCTTTATTTCCATTGAAGCAGGACAAAGGTCTTCATTTATATATATCCCTGTTCCTTTAAGTTTCTTTGCATTTCTTATATAATAGTAGAAGTGTGAGTAGAAGGAACTGGTTGAGCCTGTGATGGAGTGAGGTGAGATTCTGGAGAAACGAGGTTAGGGTCCTCACAGTCAAGGCCTGAGGAAACTTTCTTAAGAGAATCAGGGTGGGCAACTTGCGTAGTGCCGGCAGTTAAGTGAAGCAACTGTACCTTATTCCCATGTTCCTGAGCTATGACCCGGAAGGAGCCGTCAAACTTAGGGTCTAATTTGGAGTGTTTGACCGCAACCAGGGAATACACAATGTCACCTACTTTAAATGGTGTGGAAATGATTTTGTGATATAGGAGCATATGCTTAGAGAGAGCAAGGGATTTTTGTATTCGTTTGGTGATTTGTTGGGGAAATTGAACCTTTGTCTGACAAAGTCATCATATTTTTATATAGGGTTAGAAGGTTGGGGCAAAAAAAATAGGGACATTTGTCCTGACAAAAAGAATGTATGTGGGTCTCAGAGACAGATGTAAGGGGAATTTAGAGAAGCATCCCTGAGGAGTAAGGTGTCCCAAAGGGTGTCAGTTAGGGGAAAAAGGGAGCGTAAAATGTTTAGGATTTTTCGGGTTTCAACGTTCAACCAAACCTTTGCCTGGGGCGGAAGCAAGAACATTTCACTTCCTGATATTTTAAAAATGTTGGCACAAAGGAAAAAAAAAGAACTGATTTAACAAACTCAGGCCGTATCAGACAACAGAACCATTGGGGGGGGGGGTAGGGAAAGGGGCAATTCACTGATCAAAAATGCACGTGCCCCTGTTTGTGGATTTGTTGGCAGTGGAGCAATAATGGAAAAACGTGAAAAAAAGATCAAAACAACATTTAAAAATTGATTTTCAGTTCAGAGAGAGGTAGCTTTAAACAAACAATGCCAAGAACTTCCCATGGTGCTGAAGGGCCCGATAACTGAGAATGGGAACTTGAGCATTTTATATACCCTTTTGGTCCTTTCACGGGAGACACAAATCAAAATGGTCATTTATTCCCTTTTTCATGGGGGGCCAGAAAATTTAAGTCGAACTTGTGCAAGTGACTTTTCCTTGCCAGGGTGAAGCATTTGGGGGGTTGTGGTTTTCAAGGAAGCTCACACTCCGATTACCCTCACCCTACACCAGGCTTTCCTCAATTCTCGCAACCCACATTTTTTTCTTCACAATTCTCGCTAATAGGCTGCTAAAAAAAATTAAAAAACGGTGATCGGATCATCTCATAGTGTATTTACAAGTTGCCCCTGGGTCGACTGGTTCCAAAACTGTGCCATATGATTGGGATTGGGGCACGGAGGGCGGCACCTATCGCGGACCACACAGCAACACACACACACACTTTCGCTTATATTAGTATATATATATATATATCTTATATATATATATAATATATACACCTAATATATATATATATGGTTATATATATAATATCTATAATATATATATATATATATATATATATCTATATACCTATATAATAATATATCTATATATATATATCTATAATATATATAGATATATATTATATATAGTATATATATAATAGATATATATATATATATAATGTGAAGGGGAATTTCTCGTAGTGTAAGCAGGTAAATGAGAGGTAAGTGGACTGCTTTTGGAGTTTATTAAGGTACTGGTAACCACGTATTTCAAAGGTAGTTGGAGTGGCACGGCCCTCCCACCTTGAAGATTGTAGTCGTCTGGTGCGTGGGGCGGTTGGCTTGCGTCCCGCTGTCTCTACCATGCCGCGGGAAACATTATTATTATATGTCTATTAGTCGTAAGTCTCGTACCCTTGTAACTGCGAGATGTTTCCTACCCTAGAGGATTCCCTATAATGTTAGTGGACAAGGGGTGATATGGTATAGGATCCCTTCTAGGGAAACATCTCGCAGTTTACCAGTGTACGAGACTTACGACTAATAAACACGAGACACATAATTACTTAAACTTCATACAACAATAATATCCTAACATAGGCTCGGTCTCGCTACCCCGAGATTTCCTCATCTCGACAAAAAGAACTAACAATGAGATGGATCACCGAAGGGGACACATAAGTAAATGGGCACAAAACATACATACATATATATATATATATATATATATATATATAAATATATATTATATGTATGATATAATATATATATATATATATATATATATATATATATATGATGTAATATATATCAAAATGAAAAGAGGAGGACACAGAAAGAATTCGTACTCGTCAAGATTATGTGAAAACATAATTGGAAGATACTCGGCATGGTACAGAACAGACTATGAGGTAACGAAAAATATATACAAATATATTGAGACATAATACATATGTACAAGATTTACAGCAAAAACATCATAATAGGAACATGGAAAAATAGAGAAAAAAGGAAAGTGTTACTCACACTACTACAAGGAATAAGGATGGCCAGTAGGGCGGATGTTGCTGACGAAGCAATCGTAAGTAAGTACAGTAAGTAGTAAATATTTATTGCTATATAAATATACAAAAGTAACAGAATTTTAAATAATAGCATAATAGCAAGTGTCTGTTCGAGCGAAGCTCCCCTGACAGGCAGATATACTTTAATATAGGTGCATTCACATGCCTAAACCCTAGCCCATAGCAAAATTATCCTTGACAGTTACTATGCTATATGACTTAGTAGTAAAAAAAAAAAAAAAATATTGTGTTAATTATTTGTTATTACATGAACTTAAACAAAGCAATAATAATATAAATAAAGATAATAAAAAAGAATAAATAAAATAAGTAGTTAGTTTTGCATGGTTATACATATACATACATGTCGAAATATCTCTGCTAAAATTTCTGAAGTGATGAAATTTTCTTATTTCCCTTTTGCATGCTAAATATTTTTTTTTGTTTTAACTGAAGCTTTTAATATTTTAGTGGTAAGCTGTTGAATAACTTGGGCCTGAACATAAAATACCGTTTTTTATTAAGCTGTTCTGACTGTGGACAAAATCAAATCTACATTATTGCTTCTAGTCTGATGAAGATTGTCTAATAAATTGTGAAAATTTCATTCCCTGTATAACTTGCAATAGACATTTTATAATCAATTAATAAAGAAAAGTATTTGTGTATTAATCGAATGTTAACCTTTCATTGAAGACATAATTTCAGTGACGAGTCAAATTTGCATAAAAAAAGAATACATCTGACAACTTTCTCTGAGCTATTTTTACCTTATATAAGAATGTTGGCCATGTGCTGGCCCAGATGGACACACAGTAATGTTTAAGTGAGGTGTAACACAAGGTATAGTAACTACTAAGTAATGCTCTCAGTAATGTAACGTATCTTGTACATTATTTCCCCAATTTTTTGAGCTTTCATACAATCCCGCTTCTATGTGCAATTTTCAGTTCAGAATTTTCATCTATGCAAACACCTAGGAATTTTGTGTGATTTTACTCATTTAATGGTATCGCCTTCGTGAACTGTAATGGAGGAAGACATATTTGTATGGAGCTAGTCTGAAAAAATATATAATTAGTTTTTAGAAACATTAAGTTTTAATTTATTTACATTTTATCCATTGAGATACTAAATTCAATCTGTATTTATGTTAAAATGTAGGGGAATTGATGTTTGTGTCGCTAGTAAGAGGTTAGTATCGTCCGGCATATATAATATATTGAAATTTTAAGCTAGCTTAATTATATCATTATATATATGAGAAAAAGGAATTTGTCCTATGATTGAGCCTTGTGGTACACCTCTGGATATAGATACTAAATTGTGATGTATCATTATTACAAACAAACATATTGGATTCTTTTACGAGTAACTGCGAAAAAGTTTTGTAACAGTAACAACCCCTTATCCCGACATGGTTTTACATAATTTATCTAACAAATACAATATTTATGAGTCAAATGCCTTTGGATAAGCAATGAAAATAATCCCAACCACATAAAGCTTCTCCTCAAAAAGGTTATACACATATTGACAAAGTTTAATATAGCCAGTTGTCTGTTGGTGAGTGATTTGCTCTAAAGCCGTGTTTAATTTAGTTAATCAGGTTTATTTTTTTCAGGTAGTTAGTTAACGTGACGCAATAATTTTTCATATCTTTTTACTGAAAAGAAGTATATTGAAATTGGCCTGTAATTGTTGATGTCCGCATCTGTTACCAGACTTGATATAGGAATGACTGCTTTTTTTAAATGATCAGGAAATATCCTCTTTTTAATGTTAGATTAATAATATAATTTAATGGGATAACGCCAATGATCATCACATGAATGTTTTCAGTTTTAGGAGAGAAATTTCATCATATCCTGGACAATTTAGATTTAGGGCCTTTAAATTACATTGATTAATTTGTCGGCGGTATTGTTGGGGTCATGTAACAATAGAGAAGAGCGTGGGCTGGGCTTAAGTACCTCATAATATTTCGTCGTTCAGAATAATTGCTTCTATTACCAGATTAATAAAATGTTCATTTCACAGACAGTTGAGATGTTAGTGCCAGGTGGGATCTAATGATATTTTAATTATTGGCTTTATTGGTTCTGCCTAGAAGGGAGTTTATGGTAGTCTCCAATGGGATTTGGGATTCCTTGATTATTTTTTAGCTGTTTTTTATAATATTCAGTTTGGCTAATTTTAATGTTTTTACGGTTAAGTTGTTTTCTATTTGCCTGTAATGTTTTTCTTTATATGTTAGAGCCACTTTCTTGCTAGTTCTTGCCAACCTGTATTTTTTAGTAATGCACCTTTTTAGGGCAGGGTGATATATGGCTTATGAACGTTCTTATTTCTTACAGTAATTTTCTAATTGGAAAGTGTCTCTGAATAGAGTATTTTTGAATTCTTGAAAAAATAACCTAAATGATTTCGGTGGAAAATTACATTGTAATAAACGTTATTCCAATTTCCTTTTCTAATCTATAACTACGTTATTGAGGCAGAGTCATTATACATGCTCTTAATCGAACGAATGCTGGGTCACATACTGCTGTTTGAATTGTGATATTACTGGAAAAATGGTCTGAAATATCTGAATTAATTATATGGTTCCCGACATTTACCTCTGCTTTGTGTTGACCATATTGGTCAAAAATTGTGGCGGTTGTATCTGTGACTCGTGTAGGTTTTGTGGTCAAATGTAAATAAAGAAAAGTGAATACATTAGATTACAAAATTTCCCGAACATTAATGTCACTGCATTTTAACAAATCTAATTGAAAAATCACCAAATGCAAAGATGCCTTGAATTTTTTATCATATCGCTAAGAGATAAAAATATCCGTACCGCATTATAATGTATCTATGTTGCCACTCGTGGATCTATAAATTACATAATAAAATGTTTCTTATTCATAATTTCGTTGGAACACCTCATACCATTCTATATAAATGTTGTAACTATGTGAAAATTCACTAAGAGCTATGGGATCATTAACAATCAGAAATGTACAAGGCTACACCACCACCCATGGTGTGTTCCCTCAATTAGTGAACAGTTTGTAGCCTTGGCAACTGGTATAGGGAAACAGGTTATGGCTCAGCTAATTTCTGTAAGACAAAGGATAATTACATTTAATGTTTATATTACATAACCCTTATCGTAAAGGATTGCAAATTTGTGAATTGACCGTATATTCAGAGTCGGATGGTAACCTTCATTTGTTGCTAGGTAATGAACATTGTCCAGATTAATGTATCTGATCAGGACACTTTTATGTGGCTCAAATTGTGTGGTAAGATTACACTGGGTACACCAAAAGATCGTCAGGGGTTTTCTCATTTGATTTAGACGAATTTAGGTTGTTCTGAGTCCGAATAATCACATTTGATTTTGCTCTTATCAGGTCAACTTTTGAATACAGCCATAGCCTACCTGACGAGCTATACCTATGCTAATATCGGGGTTTTGAGTTCAATCATAATTTTTTTTCTTGAAGAATATATCGAATTACAATGCCAGACACGAATACATGGAAATTCCACAAATTAGCCAATCAATATCCATACCTGTCTCACCATTACTCATTCTAAATTCTAAATTCTAATTCTAAAATTCTAAATTTTCTTGTCTGACACTCAGCTGCATCTTTTCTTTTTTCTTTCAGTTTATTTTGATGGCTTCGGCGCGACGGTCATGCAGGATAATCCTGAGAGGTTATTTCTGCTACATCTGCGGACAAATACACGCTGTGCAGGGACAGGAAGAACTCACAGGATTTTGAAGCGGCGCCACGGGCTACTTTAAGTCAAGCTGGTGACCAAGATAAGTCCTGGCACCGCACACGATGTGCAAGAAACACAGAGAACCGGGTGCGTGAATACCTCCGCGTGGACGAAGGGCGCGAAAACTTCACTGAAGTTTTTGGATTCCGATGGTTTGAGGGCGCCTGTTTGACCATGCATCTGATTGTTACTTCTGCGCCATCAATACTAATGGCATCACCGGACAGAAATCGTCACAGCCTCCATACCCGCGACCTTCCTATCTGCCACGTCCACTTGCTTCACTGCGAAGAAATTCCTGTACCAGCTTTCCCAGAGCTTCCCGACAGCGACGACGATGCCACCAGTACAGCCGAGCGAGGATCCAGAATAAGAGTATGAAGCACAAGATAGTCCCGCAGTCCCTTTCACAATGTGAGCTTTAATGATCTGTTTCGGGATTCACTTGTCGAAGACTTCCTCCGGAGCTTTTGGCCTCCAGACTCAAAGAGAAAAATCTAACTTGGCAGGGACGCGCGTATCACTTTCTTTTCGTAGAAGGCATGAGCCTACATGGGCTACTTCTGCCAGGAGGAAAGACCTCGTGTACTGCCGAATTGCCGTTTCTTGTTAAACTTCGCGCTCCTCATACGATCCGGAGATTGGCGACTCTTCTTGACAGCTGTAAGCGCTCTTTGAAAGTGTGTGCCCTCCCAAACGGAACCAGTTCGCCTCAATCCCTCTTTTGCGCACAAATCCACAACTCTCAAAGAGAATATAAGCGTGAAGTACGTGCTTCACCAAATCCTAATATGAGTCAGCCACCAATGGATCATCTGCGTCGACTTGAAGATGGTGAACTTCTACTTGGTCAGCATTCCGGTTCACGAGTACCCATGCTTTTTAATGCATGTGGGACAGTCGAGCATGAGCCCAGCACTATGTAAAGAAAAGTGCCGGCGCGGAGAGCATTAGTACCTGGGGCGATAACATCATAAACGAACCTCTTGTTGACCAGGGAGAAGATATTTGAATCCCACCGCTACACTTGAGCTTGGGTTAATGAAACAGTTTCACATTGCGCGCTCTGACAAGGATGGGAGTGCTTCAACTACCTGTGGCCGATCCTTTCCTGGACTGACCATTGAGAATCTGAAGGCCTGGCATTTTCGATGCCCACATATACGGCAGCTCATAAAGGACACAGAGTTCCAAAAACCCCCTTCCCCCCCCCCCATAACACGCTAGAGTGCGCGCGTGGAACTCGTTGTGCTGTGTCTCGACAAACTTCCTGGGGAACACGGAAGGCATCAAACCACGCCAGACTCGTCAGCAGCATGATAGAGGCCTTCCAAAAACTCGGGTGTTTTGGATGAGTATTAGATGCACTTCCTTTCTCACACATGGAGAGTTTCCTGAAAACCTTGGGGCGATGAGCGACGAGCAGGGGAAAAGGTTCCATCAGACATGGCGCCAATGGAGTGAGGTCCAGGGGAGGTGGGACGCAGTCATGCTGGCGTACTAGCTAGCTGGTCGCTGAAGAGAGACAACCCAAGGCATCTGCTCACACACGGGATACGAAGAACGCCGATTATGCCGTGAACTCTGAACGTTTGTTGTCACGTACGCTCATTCTATACTAATCTTATGGATAATTTATGCGTATCAAAAATTTGTGGACTAAATAAAACTGATGAATTGGATACGCCTGACTTTTATTTCTTGAGGAAAACGCACAAATCATCAGGGTTTCTCACTGATGATCCGCGAATTTTTTTTGTTTAACGAAAATCGAGTTTTTTTAAATTTCTGTAAGGCAAAAAACCTGACCTGATTTGAGCAAAACCTAGGTCATTTTCGACTCAGAGCATCAACATTAGTCTAATTCAGCTGAAAACCCTGGAACTTTCAAAACATATGTTTTTGTTACCCCGTGTTATTACATTCAAGTTGCCGTTTATTTTATCCTCAGCCTGTAAAAATATCAAGTCATTAATATCTTTGGATGTTGGATAGTCCCATTGTGATACTGAGAAAATTATAATAATCATAAAATAGCATTAATAATTGCCATGTAAGTACAGTAGTTAGTAGTAAACGGTAGGATCAGTATTTTAGCAGTAATAATAATATCAGTAGTAGTAAACATAGTATTAGTGGTAACAGTGCAGTAGCGTGAACTATAATACTAGTAGTAGTGCAGTATAGTAGAACCATTGTAGTAGCCTATTAAATAGTGTAGCAGTATAGTATAAGTATATCAGTAGCAGTAGAATAGTAGTAGTAGTAAAGTTTTAGCAGTAGTGGAGAGGAAGGTAGTATAGTTTTATTGAAGGCACTAGCGATTGTAGTAGAAAGCAGAGTAGTATAAAGTACAGCATCAATAAATATTATGTATTTGCAGTGGCAGTAGCCGTAGTAATGGCAGCGAGAGCAGTAGTTTAACAGAACAGCAGTGCATTAAATGGAAAGTAGTAGTAGTGGTAGTCGTGGTAGTAGTAAACATAGTAGTAGTAGAAGTAAAATTAGTAGCAGTACAGATAGTAGGGTTGAGAGTTGTGGTAATAGTAGTAGTAGAGATTTGTAATTAGTAGATAGTAGTAGTATAGTAGTAAATATAGTATAAGGGTAGTTAGTACTAGTATAACATTAACAGTAACAATAATAGTAGCAATGAAAGTGGTAGCAATGATAGTGATAGCAATAGTACTGTAACAGTAATAATGAGACAATAGTAGTAATAATATTTGTGGCGGTAGTAGTGGTAATGGAAATAATAACAATAATATTAATATGGCCATAGGTAAATATGTAATATAGATTGCCATTATGACATGAACTTATCTATTTCTTTATGCGGTTCCTGAGAGCCCTCTGATAAAGACCTGTAGTGTCACCAGATGCTCCCTGGTCATCACTGGTCCCGCTCGTCACCCCTTCAGTACCTTCAGGTGGCTGTACCGTACGATCACTGACAGCACCAGCACCCGTACTCCCTCGCGACGCACCGTCAGCCAAGGGACCCATCGCCGTGGCAGAAACTGCTCCCTCTGACGTCGCAGCACCAGCCGTAGATGGTACGCCAGCCGCTACGTCTCCACGAAGACGGTGAGCCACCAAGCCAGCACCTACGTGGGGTGAGCCAGCAGCCGGCACCGAGGATGACGATCGTTGGTCAATTCTGTCCCGAATTATGAGTCGTGTGTGTCGGAAGAAGGCTACTTTGCCGGCTTCCCTGGCCTTTTTCATTAAGGGGAACTGTTTTTTCTTTATTTCCATTGAAGCAGGACAAAGGTCTTCATTTATATATATATCCCTGTTCCTTTAAGTTTCTTTGCATTTCTTATATAATAGTAGAAGTGTGAGTAGAAGGAACTGGTTGAGCCTGTGATGGAGTGAGGTGAGATTCTGGAGAAACGAGGTTAGGGTCCTCACAGTCAAGGCCTGAGGAAACTTTCTTAAGAGAATCAGGGTGGGCAACTTGCGTAGTGCCGGCAGTTAAGTGAAGCAACTGTACCTTATTCCCATGTTCCTGAGCTATGACCCGGAAGGAGCCGTCAAACTTAGGGTCTAATTTGGAGTGTTTGACCGCAACCAGGGAATACACAATGTCACCTACGTTAAGTGTGAATGTGGAAGCTGACTTATTGTGATATAGGAGCATATCAGCTTTAGAGAGAGCAAGGGATTGTTGTATTCGTTGGTGTATTTGTTGGAACGTGTGAACCTTAGTCTTGACAAAGTCATCATAGTTGTATATAGGCTTAGAAGGTTGGGACAAAAAATCATAAGGAAGACATTTGTCCTGAGCAAAAAGAATGTAATGTGGTGTCTCAGAGACAGACTTGTTAATGGTGGAATTGAGAGAAGCCATCACCTGAGGAGTATAGGTGTCCCAAAGGGTGTCAGTATCAGGAATAAGGGAGCGTAAAGTGTTGAGGATTTTACGGTTACAACGTTCAACCAAACCTTTAGCACTGGGTCGGTAAGCAAGAACATTACACTTCCTGATATTGAACTGTTGGCACAAGGAATCAAGAACTTGATTAACAAACTCAGTGCCGTTATCAGACAACAGAACCATGGGAGTAGTGAAAGGACAATTCACATGTAAGAAAAAANGGTTTTTTTTTGGGGCCCTGGTTTTTTCTTTTAAAACACTTTTCACAAAACCCCAAAAATTTTTTCTCCCATATTCTTTCTCTACTAGATACCTTCTTCCTTGAAATTTAAAAATATTAAGGGGTATTTTCCTAAGTGGGCATTCACTGAATAGAAATTCTAGTGAAGGAGAGTTATGCTCATAAGAGCTTTCTCTCATCACTTAGGAAGAGTTCCTACGTCAGGGTGTAAAGTTGCTTTTCTACTTCCGAGTAAGTTTTCTCGGTACAGTGTTACCCTTATATGTTGGATATGATCTCAAGCAAGAGACTGACTATGTCACTATGATAAATAGGATATCATTTGCAAATATAGTTCTTGTGTTATTATAAAAACCCAGGTGATTATTCTGTGTTAGGACAATAATTCCCACACTTCCAAAGAGTCAGCCTTTACTCGGTATAATTCCACGTACCAACCACGACTACCAAGATCATCTAATATTAATATTAATCAAACGTGCCCAGGGAGTAATCATAGTGAACTACTCGCCAGGGCTGGTGGCAGCAAATCCCTTTAACCTAAACCTTATTATCCTTTCCCCTTAAGTACATCCCCCTTTTCAGTACTCTCCGCAGTGAGACGTGGTCATACTATAATCATATAGTGAAACCATAAGACTAAGTTAAATCCTCCATTCAAGTTGTAATCTTTTATCAAATCATTCCCAAATAATATCATTCAAGTAACGTTGACCAGTTATAAAACCCCCATACCAGTGACCCCCAATTTCTGTCAACACACTTAGACCATGTGGGGTCATTGCGTTGAGCAGTGTAGAGATCATCGTGAGAAAGTGCGTCAAATGTGGATGTTTGCGTGGTAACAGGACATGTAAGTGCACAGTTGCGAGAAAGAGCATCAGCAGCTACGTTAGCTTTTCTTTGAATGTACGCAAACTCAGGCATGAAATCTTGAATAATAAGAAGTCATCGAGCCATGCGTCGTGACTGGTCCTTGGCCTTGAAGAGGTGAAGTAAGGGTTTATGATCCGTAAGGACCTTGATAGGATAGCCATGAATGAGGTAACGAAACTTTTTCAAGGACCAAATGACTGCAAGTGCTTCGATCTCGGTCACCGCGTAGTTCTTCTCCGCCTTGTTAAGTAGACGAGAGGCATACGCGATGGGGCGTTGTTTACCATCGTGGTCCTGCATGGGTACAGCACCGAGACCAGTGTAGCTAGCGTCAGTGTTGAGAATGAAGGGTTTAGTGTAGTCAGGGTATGCAAGGACAGGCGCAGAAGTGAGAGCGTGCTTAATAAGAGCAGCGAAAGCGTTTTCCTGACTTTCAGACCAGTGGAAGGGCACATCTTTCTTGAAGAGTGAAGTGAGTGGAGAAGCAATGGAGGCATAACCTCTTATAAAAATCTGCGGCAATAGGAGCTAAGTCCTACGAAACTACGGACTTGATCTACATTGACTGGAGTAGGATAATTTGTGACAGCGCTGACCTTGTCATGTGACGTTTGAATACCGTCAGCGTCAATAAGATGGCCAAGAAAAGTAGTTTCTTTGCGTAGAAACGCGCATTTTGAGAGTTTAAGTTTCAAGCCTGCGTCCTGAAGACGAGTGAAAACTTTTCTGAGTTTCTGGAGATGTTCTGGGACTGATTTAGAGAAAACGATTAAGTCGTCAAGGTAGGAAAAAAGTGTATTACCCATTAAACCAGTGAATATGGAATTAATTAAACGTTGGAACATCGCTGGTGATCCAGAAAGACCCATAGGCATGCGACAGTACTGGTAATGTCCCGAGGGTGTAGAAAAGGCAGTGTATTCACGGCTTTCTGTGTCAAGTTCGACTTGCCAGAAGCCGGAGCACAAATCTAAGGTGGAGAAAACAGTGTTATGATCACCTACATTTTATAAAATATCCCCGAGGACTGGCATGGGATACCGAGAAGGAACAGTCAGTTTGTTGAGAGCTCTGAAATCGACTATAGGACGCCATTCGCCTGAGCTCTTTGGAACAAGGAATATAGGGCTATTGAAAGGACTGATCGAGTTTTCAATAATTCCTTCAGTCAGCATTTCTGAGACAATGCGATCGACAATGGCATTTTTACTGTGGGCCATGCGATAAGCCGGTATGTAGACAGGTTGGGCATCCTTAATCAGTTTGATGTTATGAGTGGCGACGTTGGTTTTACCGAGTGCCTCACCTGGGAGAGAAACAATACTCCGGAAGTCGGTCAAGAGTTGAATAAGTTCATCCTGTGAATCTGGATGGTCTGTGTTTTTCAAATGAGCTTGAAGGTCGGACAAATTTGGAGACTCTTGAACTGAAATGGAGTTAATTGAACTAGTGGCTCTTGTGATCATTCAATGACACGAACGTCAGCTGGGTAGACGTAAAATGAACAAAGACGTGTACCACAAGTGAGAGTGACTGGAACTTTGGTGACGTTAACCACATGAAGGTTTGATTTGCCATGAGTCTTGAGTCTGCACAGTGCTGAAGGAACAGCAAGAGCAGAATGACTGACTGACTCAGGAAGAGAAATGGCATCGACGTTCGAAACGCCTTTTACTCGAACATCTACTAGCGTGCATGAAAGTGGAAGAAGCTCAACGTTGGACGAGACGACAGCGTGACAGTGCTTAGCTGTGTCTTCTAAAACCTTATGAAGTGAGGCTGCTGGAAGTGGAGTGGTAGACGTGGACACGTCTGTGCACGTGGATATACACGCGACGGAAGACTTACGTTTACGTTTTGAGCGAGAAGGGCGACCAGTGGAACGACGACGTGGTCTGGATGGTGAATGTTGGTTAGGCATGGCAAGTGGAGAACTAGGAATGGAAGACACTTGTATCAGAGATTTGTCAGTAGGAGTGCATGTGGAATCAGGGGCTTGTGGAGACTGAAGAGTCGCATGTAGTGGAGGAGACAATGTTAGTATGAACAGAGTCTGCAAGAGCTCCCACCCATTCACTTACCCATTACCCATCACCCCCCACCCATTCACTCACCCATTACCCATCACCCCACACCCATTCACTCACCCATCACCCCACACCCATTACCCATCACCCCCCACCCATTCACTCATCCATTACCCATCACCACCCACCCATTCACTCACCCATTACCCATCACCCTACACCCATTCACTCACCCATCACCCCACACCCATTCACTCACCCATTACCCATCACCACCCACCCATTCACTCACCCATTACCCATCACCGCCCACCCATTTTGACTTAAGCCAAAAAAATGTGTGTGGGGGGGAGAGGGTATTGAGATTGGAGACAATTTATTGGAATGACGGGGCTTCGGTATGAAATTCAAAAGGAACAAAAGGTTTAACAAAAAAATACATCCATCAATACCACTTCAGTTCAATTTTACCTTAATACTACATATATTTGCGTCTTGGGGTATTGAAAAGGCACAACACCGTGCACAGTAATGATATAAGCATTTTGACACTAATGACGGGGGCCCCCGATCCCATCCGATCCGATGTTTTTTTGGGTATAGCCTTAACAGCGGCACCCCTCAGTGTTGGCCGAAGCCATCACCCCGGGAGGCAGGGCACAAACCCCCGCTAACACCTGGTACCCATTCACTGCTGGGTGGACAAGGGTTCGGGTTTTAAGAAGACCGCCCGTCTGTCTTCGCTCCGCCCGGGGATCGAACCCGGGACTTCTCGGTTGTGGGCCGAGCGTGCTAACCCTTACACTACGGAGTTCCCCCATCCGCATGGCGACGCCACCGGTTCAAAATCCAAAATGGCGCGGCCCGAGTGACACCTCTCTGTGAAGCGTCGACCAAGTGAACCTTATTTCCCTCATTACAATACGCATACAGACAGTGTCTGTCAGACACACACTCCCCTTGCAGAGGCCCCCCAACCCTTTAGGAGGTTGGGTTAAGGTTCGGTTTGATTCATAATCTCACCGGGGGGGTCGAGGGGGGCGGACCCCCCCCCCCCCCCGTTATGAAGTTAGGTTAGGTTCGGTTCGGGTAATAATCCTCCCAGCAGGCAGCAGGGCGGGGCAAGCAGACCACTCGGTAGCTGGCGGGTGGGCTAGCGAATGCGGGGGGGGGGGGGGGGGGGCGCACTTGTTTTCGTACAATTCTGTCACTTCTCTGGTTTCTGAGACACTGACTATCATTTCCTGGCAAAGTTTTAGTGCTTTTTCTGATGGACGTACATTGTTATCAATGGAAACGGCGACCTTAGGATTTGGTGATGAAAAAAACAAACAAATGCATTGGGTTTCCGGAAAATAAAATTACCTCCATCTGAAAAAAACCCAGTAATTTTAGGCAAAGAAAAACTAGTCAGTGTTTCAGAAAATGACCGCGCAGTCCTCGTCCATTTTTACCATGAAAAATAAATAGAGTTTATTGGAGGATTTGCCCATAATCACTTAAAATATTTTGAGCTTTACATTCTTATTCATGATCAAATATGTTGCAGTCTACTCCATAGCATTTGTATCGCAAATTATTAGTTTTTGAAAAACCTTACTCTCTGGTTAATAGGAATTTGGTCAAATAAATTGGTTAGTTAACGTTGTTGGGAGTCCAGGTCAGGTTTAATTTCCTTTGGGTTATTAGTAATTGATGGGGTTGGAACACAGAAGGGCTGGGGGCGCGGCGTGATGTTTATTGGAGACTTAACCTCTAATTACAGAGAGCTGACAGGACGACTGGTCACTGCCTCGCCGGAGTCACAACTGCCCGCCTCGGGTGACACTGAGATGTGGCGGGAAGATGAGGGTTGCCACACACCCCCACACTCCCCCCCCAATTACACAAATAGCTCACCGTGGGGGGTGTAATGAAAAAACAGAAACATTTGAAAAAGAGTGAACCGAGGGATACAAACAAATTTTGTGATATGTGTGGCACTCAGTGTGTTGCCTGAGGGGTGGCGTTACCTAATAAGTAGTCCAGCAAGTGGCGTGGTGCCTGTCTGTGGCGTTGAGGCTTTCCTTGGCTGGGCGGGGTGGCGCCAGGCATTGCTGTTGTCCCGTCGTCGTGTGCCTGAACGCAGTGGAGGCGCAGGGCCTTTTTCCCGGGTGGGGCCCACTGCCGTCCCCCCCACCCCCTTGGATGGAGTGCGGCGGGAATTAAGGTGGCATCCAGTTGAAAATGCCCTGGGAAGGTACTGCGGGGGGTGGAAGGGGTTGGGGTGGGGGGGCGTGCGTTCGATTCCGCACTTGGCCTCTTTCTATCCGCGTCAATCCTGGCCATGTATGCTGCCGGGTAGCATGATCCCGCCGGTTTGGTTGAAAAACCAAGCTTGGGCCGGAAACCTTTCCTTCCATGAAAAAACCCAGTTTTTGGCAAGACGGCATTTTAAGAAGGGCCGGGGCAGGCTCCCTTTTCTTTCCCTTAGCCAGGTTTGGAGGATTCCCAAAAACGACTTTCGTCCCTTCATTTTAAAAAATTGTTGGGGTCCCAACATGCCCAAATTTTTTTTGGGCCCCCTTGGGGGGTTTAAGGGTTTTGGTCCATATGTTTTCGATTTGGCCCCTAGGATCGGGTTAGGAAGGGGGTTGCCGCGCGTGGGGGGCCTTAGGTCTTATTGGGAAGAACTTAAACCTTTTTTAAGGAGTCGGGTGGCGGGCCTAGTCCGGTCCCAAACCCCGGGGGCCTGGTTGTGCGGGGTGATTTTTTCACCAAAAAGGGCTCCCTTTACCAACCAGGGGGAATGAAAACCCAAAAGGACTAAGTTCCGGCCGGTAATGGTGAGGCACTTTAGGGGTTGCGCGTTCGACCAACTCGAGTACGCGGGCGGGCCCCCTTGGCGTTAGTTGGGGTTTGGGGGCGCACATCTGGCCGGGTCCCTGGCCGCCATTCAAGGGGCCCTTTCCGGAGGTGGGGCCCCCCAGCTTGTCCGTCACCCTCCCTTTTTTCCGAGTCTCCGAAGGGTCCGGACGCGCCCGCCGGGGGTTGGAGGGGTTTCCGAGGCCGCCTGACGCCGTCGAGGGGTGGGTGGGCGGGGTCTAGCCGGAAGTGTTGCAGGGGGGCCCTTGGGCCCGCCCTTCCCGCCCAGAGACCGGGCAAGGTCGCTCCCCTCAAAGGGGAATTTCGGGTTTGGGGTCCCGTTTCCCTGCACCTCGGGGAAAAATTTAAGGGCCGGGGGGTGTTGAGGCTGCTGTGGAATGAGGCGTCCCCAGAGTTTCCGGGGACGTGGTGTGGTGGCGTAAAACCCTTGGAACGCGCTCCTCGGCGCGGGCCCTTGTGGGGGTAAGGTGGCCCCAGGAAAAGTGTGATTGCGAGCCCCTAAACCTGGTGGTAGCTTATCCCCCGCTACGGTCCTAATGTGTTTGGGAACGCTAAAACCCAATTCAAAACGGGTGGGTTGGTGTTCATGAGGTGGCCTTCGCAAAAGTCGACCGTGCGACGGGGTTGTTTTTGGCCCCACATTTAAAAAACTTGGGGTGGGTCCCTGCGGGCCGCTGGATGGTTCCGTCGGGGGGTGGTACGCATACGGACTTGGGCTTGCCTGGGCTTTCCCGGCCAGTAGGTGACGGGGTGCGGAGCTTATCCCTGGTCCCCCGGGGGGGTTCCAGGCAAATTTCCCCCTAGGCCCAAGAATTTTTCCGGGGCCGACGGTTTCCCCTCACAAGTGTGGGGGGCGATTTCCGGGGCGGGGGGCCCCGTTGGGGTTGGGACAAGCCCCACCTTTTGTTAAGGGGGCCCCCGGAAAGTTTGGCTAGGCACCGCACCCTTGGCCCCGTAGGTTTCCCCTTGGATGGGGTCCCAGGTAACCGCCCCCCGGGCCCGCGGTGGGGTTCCCGGAGGCCATTCCCCGGCAACTGGTGATTCCGGGGTTTCCCCCACTTGACGTGGGTATCCCAGGTCCCCCATTTGGGCCCCCCGGGACTTGGCAGGGGCCCATTGCTTTTGGGGTTTTGGGGAGGGCCGGGGGGCTTTCCCCGGGGGCCGCGCACCCCTTCCGCCCTTGAGGGAGGTAGGGGTTTGAATGGCGGGGGCGAGCGCCGCCCTGGGGGGCGGCCGGCAAGGCGCCTTCCCCTTCGGGTACGGAGTTCCTGGCCGCTTGAATGCGCCCACAGACCCCAAAGGTTTCACCCCGGGCACTCCGGCGTCCCCCGGACCCTCGGCGGTTTTCTGTCCAAACCGGCCCGGGCGCTGGCACTCGTGGGGGAGCCATAAAGGGCGGGGTTTGGCCCCAACCCCCAAGGTTTTTGCCGGAAGTGGGCCCTCCTTCGCGGTCCAAATTTCCCCCGGAACTATTCGAGTCGGGGGGAAGCACGCAACACCCCCGCTTTCATGTTCGATCACGTAGCCCATCACTATTTTTCTTGCGAGCATGTACTCCTCTAAGGGGCACTGAAAATCAGGGCACCTAAACCCGCCCTCTTTCGCTTGGCGCGGCACTGGGAGATATACGCACACACACTGTCACTCGATGCCTGTGCTAGAGAGAAGAATTCGCCCACCCCCGATGATACAGCGTTACCGATCACCACGCTTTCACAACGTCGATTCCCCTCCGTGGTTGAGAGTTGCCTGAACCCTTGCCCCCGGCGCGTGGCTTTTTGCCCCTCTGTTTTAAAAAGGAGGCGTACATAAGGTGCCGCTGTGGGTGCGCCCAACCGCGATGCTGCCCGTAGTCCTCTACGCTGGTGGCCCACGCCTCAAACGTTGCCGGCGACATGCCCACGGTCGCTCCCCCTGGTCCTGGAGGAGGTGGTGGGGGATGCTGCCGGGTCGTTGGCCAGAGTTCTGCTGAGTGGCTGGTGTGATGTCGGGGGTTGGTGTAATAACGCGTGGCGTTGTGGTATGGGGCAGGTTGGACCACGCGGCTCTTCCCGCGCGCCCGCTACCTGCCGGGGGCGTCTCTACGCCGCCCCTGCCTTCCTCCATGAGCCCCCCGAAGATACTGCGCCATGATGGGTTGGGAAAACAGAAGGGCTGGGGGCGCGGCGTGATGTTATTGGAGACTTAACCTCTAATTACAGAGAGCTGACGGACGACTGGTCACTGCCTCGCCGGAATCACAACTGCCCGCCTCGGGTGACACTGAGATGTGGCGGGAAGATAGGGGGTTGCCACCCCCCCCCCACAGTAATGATATACTATAATGATAGTGCTTAATGGAATCATACACGTTATTTAATACTTCAGACTTATCTTTTTTAATGAAATATGCTAATATATCTTTACATCGTTTCTTGCAATGGCTCCTACTCTGCATATACCCCAAAAAATATTTCCTTATTCCCCATTATCCAAAAAACTTTTCTAAATTTCCAGTTTGACACCGAATTCACTTTGGTGGACGAAAACTATTTTTTTCTGATGAGTTTTGATGTGTTTTTAATTAATCTTCTAACCGTTTCTGTCGCAAAATTTTTTTTAAAGTGATTGCTACAAAAAAATATGAAAAACAAATTCAACATAACCGAACCTATACCTAACCTAAACCCTTTACCTAAAATAAGCTATTCCTAACCTAACCTAACCTTTACCCCCCATTAAAAGAATGATTCCTACAGAAAAAGGTTAGCAGTTAATTCAAACAATCAAAAAATCACCAGAAAAAATTGTCACAGTTTTCCCTTTTACAACGTGAATAATAGAGAAATGTGCATGCCTACAGTCGCACACACACCATATCAGGCAGGACAGTAAGAATAATGACACTCATGATCACCACATATATCAAGAGAGTGAATTGTGACATTAAAAAAACTCAGACGTTTCGGGTACTTTTTCGGGGAGGTGGGATGTTGTTATCATAATATAATATATCTGAAGAGACTGGACTGGATGTATTGCTACGTCCCCGCCCCTACTGTCCTTACTAGGGTCCAAACCCCCTGCTCCCGGGGTGGTCTCGAAAGAGCAGTGAAAACAGGCTGGTGCTTAACAGTGAGGGACACGTAGCAAGTTTAGGGCTCGTCAGAAGCTGAGGACTTACCAAGCTGCTTTCCTACTGTCTGGCTATCCACACACTCAGGGGGAAGGGCTTAGGCAAATACAGGGGTCCTTTTGATGTGTTATTTTCAAGTAACTAGCAGTACAAGTTCAAGGTCACTACACAGGCTCAGGCAGGGCACGGGGAACGCCACATCACAGCTTTCTGACTGTTCAAGGTCTTTTCTTTTCACACACAGCCCAAAAATATAGTCACAGTTTCTTACCACAGTCACTAATATCGAGGGGAAAGGTCCTGAGCCTTACAAAGGCGAGAGTAGCAACACAGAAACCTTTCAGGGAAGGGAGGCGGGCGCGCGGGCCTGCCGTTCTGTTTTTCGCCAGCGCGGGGCTTTTGTCCTCTTGTTGTTGTGGCGTCGGTACACACTTTTTCTTCTAACCCTGCCGCAGGCAGACCACCTTCACTAAAATAATTCCCCTCACATCTTGAACCATTCTCGCCCTCGTAACAGTATATTGACACTCATCGTCACCACACATAACACATAAGGTAAATATGTAGGCAAGAGAAACACAGGCCTCACCCTGGCTATATTTTCGGTGCTTTTGACGACTGGCTACCCTTTCGGCGCCGTGCTGTTATTGTTTATCATAACCTTCATAATATACCTTCAGTATTCACCTCAAAGTGATAATACTTACTGAAATGTGTGTTATACTACTTTGTGATATTGTTTGCAATGTTTTGCGTTGATTATTATTTCGGCTCCTACCAAGCTTGTTGTGTTTTTGTCGCAGAAACCAATCGCGACAAAAAACGGTCTTCGTATCCACGACGGTCCGATCCGATCCGATCCGATGGTGTTTTGGGGTATAGCCTTATCAACGGCACCCCTCAGTGTTGGCCGAAGCCATCACCCCGGGAGGCGGGGCACAAACCCCGGCTAACACCCGGTACCCATTCACTGCTGGGTGGACAGGGGCTCGGGTTTTAAGAAGACCGCCCGTCTGTCTTTGCTCCGCCCGGGGATCGAACCCGGGACTTCTCGGTTGTGGGCCGAGCGTGCTAACCCTTACACTACGGACGAGCTTGGACGACAAAAACACGGCTACAAGAGTAGGGTTGTGCGGTATCAAAATAATACCGGTATTGCCGATACCGGTTTTCGGGAGTAATACCGGTACGTCCTCACACCGGTATCAGTCAAGATACCGGTATCGATAGATTTTTTTCAAATACCGGTATTACCGGTACCGGTATTACAAATTTTCATGCCCATTTTTTTTGGTCCATTCTCAGACTATTTCTTAACCCTTACAGCGTCAACACCCTAAGATAAACAGTTTTCGGTGGCGTCGGCCATTTGTTTTGCATAAATAGTTAGTATTTAACCTATATGTAATGAAAATATAAATAATTTGATTCAAATATTCTTTAAACATTATTGTTTGGCCTCCATCCTTCCCTTGTGCACTTCCCGGTGACAAATCAACGACACATTAGAGAGAGAGAAAGAGAAATATATGTTGATTCGTACTCAGTTACCAATGTAACTAACTAACTATAGAGAAAATCTATATATTCTTAGAATATAATAGATCTTGGTATAGAGGACACGGCCAGATAAAGCCCGTCAAAAACAAGGCACCGCCGTCATTGGCGTGTCACTTCATCATATAACAGTGGTTTTCGTTTTATTGTGGTGGTGGAAACTTTTCTACCACCTCTGGAGGTGGAGATATTAGTACCTTCAACCTTGCTGCTAGTATGTGTGCCGCTATAATATTTTTTTTGGATTAATTTGTACCCATAGGGGTGCAATGGGGTAGTAAAGGGGACCTCATGATGTATGTATCAGAAAAATTGGTATTGATGTGCCCACATTAGTGGCAAGATGAATTGTCTTGGTTGGCCATTTCATAATAGCAGGCAAATCCAAATCTGAGGCGACAAGAGAAAGAGAGGAAGGAGGTATCAGCGTGACATCGTCAGCGAGTAGGTGCAACTGCCCAATGATAACGCGCGCCTCAGATTCTTAGCCAATGCAGCATCACACAACTACACGCGTCTAGGTACACGAGTTTTGTTTTCATCATTCTTGCTGGATATTGTTGCTTGTTCAATGCTATTATTACCTTGCGCCACTAATGTTTGTTTCGAGAGAAAACAAGAAAAGTTAATTGTTGGTTTTCAATGCCGATGAAAAAAACATAATACCGAAGCTCAATACCGGTTTACCGGCATACCGATTCAATACTTATACCGTCACCGGCATACCGGAAAGCCGAAATTACCGGTAATATCGGCACTGAAATACCGGTATTTCGGTATACCGAATACCGGTGCACATCCCTACTTAATTAATAAGAGCGTATTGTTAATATGCGGCCGGGACGAGCGTGAACGGATGACCTGGGACTCAGGCGGGGTTCACATTACACGTTTTTGCTGTCCGTGTCTACGTGGGCGTGGCGATCAGTGACGTCACAGTGACGTAGCCCCGTCACTCCCGCAGTCCCGTAGAAAGAATTGGGAGCTCCGAATAATGTGAGCTGGGACGCGCGTCTCTCAAGGTCAGTGATGTCATCACTGCTCCAGCAAAGGGGTGGTTGGCGGAGCCAGGGGCTGCATTCAGAGAGGCTAACGTCCATGCTTCACGACCTAGCGACATCCATCAGCTGTTCTGGCATTCTGCGGGCACATTGATGACGTACTTAAAGACGTTAAGCTGTCAAAACATAGCGACCACGGTGGGGGTGGCGTACAGAGCACGCAATATACATAAAAATACTCATAAAATTTAGTATATATGATGTTTTCTGACTCAAGAATGAACAGGGCAAGTAAAACAAATGAAATTAGGCCATAAAACAATCTCCTACACTCGTGGTGAGTTTATTATGAGTTTTTTTATGGGGTGATGGGCGAGTGGTGAACGGCGGCACCTTTACCGAGACCACCTCGCTTTACCACACCGGGGGGTAGTTTTCCACTAGAGTAAACCCGTATTATATAGTAGCGACAACTCGATTTGTGGGCGCCATCTTGGGCGCCCAAAGGCCTCCTCGTTCACCCAAGACCCGGGGAAGTTTCTCAAGGGATTACCCCGCAGTATATCATGTTATACATGTATAAAGGATAGACTGTTATCTTCGGAAATGCTTGTTCTATAAGATTAATCACTAAAACATATTAAAACACATTAAATAAAGGTCCATCTATGAGACTCCTGAAGATATATATGACTTAACATTCCTTAACTCGTCGTCTGTATAACTTTTGTGGACAGCTTATAAGATCCGATACCAATAGAATCAGAATTTAATTAGCTTTCCATTGACATAATTTAGTTTTCTGATACATCAATAATACATGCATACATTAAAAGGTTAACTAAATAAATTGCTCTCGTTCCCGCTCTCTCTCGCTCTCTCCGGCCGCTCTCTCCTCTCTTATCTCTCTCTCAAATCCGTGAAAGAGAGAGAGGAGAGAGATAGATAAGTGAAATGGAGATGAGTGAGTGATATGAGAGAGTAACCAAAAAGCCTTTATATCTCTCTCCTCTCTCTCTCTCTAATCAATCTCTCGTCCTCTCTTCTCTCTCTCTCTCTCCCTCTTCTCTCCTCTTCTCCTCCTCCGTCTCTCTCTCCTCGTGCATCTCTTCTCTCTCATTCTCTCTCTCATTCTCTCTCTCTTCGAATCCGACATATTTCGTTTTCTATTCATACAATAATACCATGCAAAACATTAAGGTTAACTAAATAAAATTGGCTCTCCTCCCGTCATCTCTCTCTCGACCGATCTCTCTCTCTCTCTCTCTCTCTCTCTCTCTCTCTCGTCTCTCTCTCTCTTTCTCTCTCCTCTCGTCCGTGAAAGAGAGGCGAGAGAAGAGCGAGAGAGAGAGAGAGAGAGAGAGAGGAGAGAGAGAGAGGAGAGAGATAGAGAGAGATAGTGAAAGAGAGATGAGTGAAGAGATATGGAGAGTACCAAAAAAACTTTATAATTCTTTCCTTCTCTCTTCCTCTCTCTCTCCTTCTCTCTCTCATCCTCTCTCTCATCCTCAGGTGCTCTCTGCTCTCTCTCTCTCTCGTCGTCTCTCTCTCTCTCGCTCGCCTTGGTGGGGAGGAAGAGAGAGAGAGAGAGAGAGAACGGTTAGGCGAAGAACTATATATTATATATATATATTAATCTATATTATATATATAATAGATAGAGAGAGCAGAGGAGGAGAGAGAGAGAGAGAGGACAGAGAGAGAGAGAAGAGGAGAGAGAGAGAGAGGAGAGAGAGGCGAGAGAGAGAGAGAGAGGCGAGAGAGAGAGGGAAGAGAGAGAGAGAAGTGAAATAAATTATAGGTTGTGTGTTGGTTACTCCTCTCATTCTCCTCACTCATCTCTCTTTCATTTATATATATCTCTTCTCATCTCTCTTTCACGGAGAGAGAGAGAGAGAGAGAGAGAGAGAGGGAGGGAGAGAGAGAGAGAGAGAGAGAGAGAGAGAATGCCGAGACTAGAGAGAGAGAGAGAGAGAGATGAGCGAGAAGAGAGAGTGGGTGAAGTGTCGGGGAGAGGAGCGAGAGCGGGAGAGAGCAATTATTTAGTTACCTATGTTTTCATGGTATTAATTGTAATGTATCAGAAAACGAAATATGTCAATGGAGAAGTAATTAAATTCTGCTTCTATTGGTATCTGCCATCTTATAAGCTGTCCCACAAGTTATCATGACGACAGAGTTTTTAAGTGAATATATTTTCTATTCAGAGTCTCATAAATGACCTTTATTTATTGTTTTACCATGTTTTATGTGATAATCTTATAGAACAAGCATTTCACCAAGATACCGTCTATCTTTATACATGGATTAACATATATACTGCGGAGGTAATGCCTTTGAGAACTCCCCGGGTCTTGGGTGACGAAGAGGCCTTGGCGACAAGATGGCGCCCAGTACGTTTAACATAGGGCCTATGAATGGCGTTACCACTCGGATTAGAGATACCCTAGTTGCCACTACGCCACGGCGCACGGCCTTTCCGCATCAGACTGAAGGTATAATGGCTCCCTTTTTTTCCCCCTTATAAAAACCCAAGCCCTGTGTCCATCCTAGGCCGTGATGGGTACCTGGTGTTAGCCGGGGTTTGTGACCCGCCTCCCGGGGTGGTTGCTTCCCCTAAATGGCAGGAAGACCAGTTACGAATAGAGAGATTATCAAGCGGAAAAGATCACTCCTAGTGACACCGTAGCGCCACTGCCATATCTCGTACCAGAATCCCCGCGAGCTCCGGGTTGTAGAAATAGAGGAAGTTATAGCGCGTTTTTGTGACGTTCACCGCCCTGGTTCAGTCCAGTCTATACCGTTCCAGGCTGGACTGATGCTCGCTAAAATACATCGAGACTGGCCCCGTCCCATTCGTCGTTCCTATTGGCTGGGGGATCGAGTGGGCGGTCCTCCCACTATAGTGTTGTTGATGGTACATTAATTTCCCAAGATGTTGTTTCAGCAAATTGCGAATATTGTAATTTTTCGTGAAATTACTTTAGTCTTATGGTCGGCCATCATGGTGTTTCATGTCTTATCAGCAGCACGAGAAGCTCCTGGTCGTCTTCCCCGCTGACTGTAGTGCGCATGCGCCAGTTCTCCCCACACTGGTCCAAGGCGGTCCTGCTCGCTGGGTTGGACTAGAGTAGCCCGGGCTGGAACGGTGCAGAACGCCTCGCGAAAATAGTGGCCGCCCGGGACTAGCCCAGTCCAGACCGGGCCAGAGCGGCCGCGAAAACGCGCTTTTAGTTAAGCTAAACACCGTGCCCTTTAACTCTCTCTGAATGTCTGCCCTGGTTCACACTACACAGGCAGGAAGTGACGTAACTGTGACGTACTGTGAGTCACTGATGACAAGACGCACGTAGACTACGGACAGCAAAAACGTGAAGTGTGAACCGGGCCTAAGTGAGTAAGGGAGACTGAGAGACTGAGAGTGAAGTGTCGCTCACTATAGTCTATTCACTTAAGCTGGATTCCTGGGAGCGGCTCGATGCCTAGGCGAGTATGTAACGACGTCGCTGATTGGCTGATAGCCTCGGGCAGGGTGGCGATGGTGGTGGTACTTGCCTTGCCGCAACCCAAAACCCTTGCGTTGCCTCAGAAAAATATTCATATTTCTTGGCTTTACTCATCTCTTACACAAGATAGGCCTATTTTGTTTGCATCAGTAAATCAGGCAGTGATTGTTCAACAACAACACGCCATTCATAACTCAATAGGGTAAAAAATAAAGTCATGACTGACTATCACAAGAGTAGGCGGACTTTTAGGTTTTCAGTGCATTGAAATGTTGTACTCCTACCCGATATAACCAAGCTACCAGATAATAGTTATGAAAGCTGAGCCTACCATCGTGGTCATAATACATTGCTGCATATCATGAGCATAAAAAAATTACAGTAAGACTACACTAATATTAAGATAATTAAAGGAAAGTAAAAGAGTGTATAAACATTATTTCTTGCTTATTTTGCTTCATCTCGCTCTAACTCCATAAGTTTTGGTCACATTCAATTTTCAAGAACTGTTTCAAAATCCTTATACTGTTCCGCTTCCTGTGGTATGTAGCACGTACCAATAAGGAAAATAGTAGGTGGTCAAAATGGCTAAGAAAGTTAAACTGTTTCAAACTGGTGCCGTGACGGGTGGAGCCTCTGATAGCTCTCCTGAAAACAGTCTCTCCTATATAGGGAGCAATGCTCACCCGTCACTGTGCCAGTTTGCAGTAGTAGTTTTAACTTTCTTAGCCATTTTGACCACCTACTCTTTTCCTTATTGGTACGTGCTACATACCACAGGAAGCGGAAAAGTATAAGGATTTTGAAACAGTTCTTGAAAATTGAATGTGACCAAAACTTATGGAGTTAGAGCGAGATGAAGCAAAATAAGCAAGAAATAATGTTTATACACTCTTTTACTTTCCTTTAATTATCTTAATATTAGTGTAGTCTTACTGTAATTTTTTTATGCTCATGATATGCAGCAATGTATTATGACCACGATGGTAGGCTCAGCTTTCATAACTATTATCTGGTAGCTTGGTTATATCGGGTAGGAGTACAACATTTCAATGCACTGAAAACCTAAAAGTCCGCCTACTCTTGTGATAGTCAGTCATGACTTTATTTTTTACCCTATTGAGTTATGAATGGCGTGTTGTTGTTGAACAATCACTGCCTGATTTACTGATGCAAACAAAATAGGCCTATCTTGTGTAAGAGATGAGTAAAGCCAAGAAATATGAATATTTTTCTGAGGCAACGCAAGGGTTTTGGGTTGCGGCAAGGCAAGTACCATCCCCATCGCCACCCAGCCCGAGTCTATCAGCCAATCAGCGACGTCCTTACAAACTCGGCTAGGCAGCGAGCAGCTCCCAGCCCAGGAATCCAGGCTTAAGTGAATAGACTATACCTATTTATATACGGGGCAAGGGAAGGAGGGTTGCTATACAGGCCTAGCTATGACACCATAATGGTACCTATATTATATATATATATATATATATATATATATATATATATATATATATTATATATATATATATATATATATATATATATATAAACAATATAAATTATATTATACATTCTAGCCTTCTGTATATTATATGTACAAGAAAAAGAGAGAGAGAGAGAGCATAATTATTTGCCTTTAACCGACGGTATAACCTAAAATGAAAGAACATCATTTAACAAATAAGGCGTCACCTTTGTGCTGGAGGCTTCTCACCGTGCAGCGTCGGTCTTCCTACCCGCCTTAGAGGGTCAAAAGGTTCCCAATGTTTCCTGTCTCCATTTAACTACAAAGATGTTATCGCGTGTCGCTCTTAATTAATAACTGCGAAATCGAATCCTTCCCAAGCGACGTGACGTCGCATATCAGGAAAGCGATGTAGTAGTGGCTTACTGATTCAAGCACTTGGGACTTGAGACTTGGGAAGGCTTGATTTTTTCCTCCCATGATGATAGGCTTTCCTGCCTATACATGTGCTGCTTAGCCTCTTGAATGATTTGACTTTGAATGGAAATTTTGTCCACATTAGGAATTGGAAGAAATAATAACCGTCACATGGACTCCTCGATCGGTGATATCTTGAATGTCTCTTTGGACAATCTTTTACTGAACAGCTTTATATATCTTTACTGAAACACGTATTCACGTTGCGCAAGGGCAGTTTTGCCGACAAGCTTGGCAACGCATTTCCCTCAACGACTCGAAAGGGCCCTGCCGATGATGATTTAATTATGACTTGTCCCGCCATTACATTTCCATAAAGGACCGCGACAAATGCGCGAGACTAATCCCTTTGTACCCCTAACGCTCGGCCTCCACCCATAGTCATTTTGGTTCCTGATAGTCTTATGTTGTTCTCTGGTATATAATTTTTTTCCACTTTATTGTTGCCAAGGGTATAAGTCTGCTTACCCTGCACTTGTTATACGTACTATGCCTTTTTGCCGTCTGTATTGCTGGCGGTGCAAAGTGAGGTTGATTGAGAAGTGCTAGTCCATAACAAGCAAAATTCGTATCTGAAGGCTGGCCCAACACCAAGGGCCTTAGCGTCTTAACATGCATGCAAACATACATGAATTTCATGGAACAACAAGCAGCAGAGTTGTGTAGAGAGGCTGCACACGCAATACATGAAAGCTGACTATAGTTTTCCTCCTGCACTCCGCCTGGTAAATTTCGCCCCATTAAAGGCCAATATATCCCTCGTACGGAATATACAAGGTCAACGGTCACCCTCTCCCCTCCCCTGACATACACCTATATTCTCTCATCATAGATTTTAAGATGAGCAAAATGTGTAATGTAATACTGACTGATCGAATAGATCAGTCAGAAATCATGATTTCCTTCAATGATTGTGATAGAAAATAGAAATCAAAACAATGTCTATGACTGTTGGTATAAACTTAAAGAATACTGCAAGCATAAACTTAGACAATCTACATTTTTGTGTGTCTGCCACCTGCTTACATACTTGCGTATGGCAAGTTCGTCATACTCCTCTACACTTGACTACGTGACGGCACTCATGAATTGGATTCGCCACCCTTCTACATGTCCCCAGCAAGCGTTGTGTCACCAGTCTTTGCTCTCATAATGAGCGTGACGTGGGAACATTATGTAGCTACATCCCTGAGCGTCTGCCTCCTATTCCCTTCCCATCCTCCCATCACTTCCCCTAAATTAGTCAAGCCGCTCCCCAGCACAGGCTGCGTCAAGGATAATACACTATATAATTTATTATCCTAGCGCTGCGCCGTGACAAATCGTCGGATTTCGGAGTCAGCTCAAGTGAAGACCAGGCCTGCGAGCACGCTATCTAGCTGAAACTAAATGTTCTATTTCAGTCGCGAAAAAACTTTGACGATACAACGAGTCCTGATCCCTATCAAGTTCTTGTAACGAGTTTTCAAACACGCCAATGAAAGACTTATAAAGATGGAGATGTTCAATTTTCTATTCTTTCTTCGGAGGGTAATTTGCCTGGTGGATGAGAGACGGGCTGGGCCCACCATCATCTACAATACAAGTAGCTGGAAATGTGATAATGCATCTTCAGTGTTATGGGAAAATGCAAATTATTATTTTCTCATCTATTTATATCACTCATACATTATATATGGCTATAACTACTCCTATATACATATTTTCAGCATTATCAACTCCCATTGTACAATGTAAACTTTCACTACTCTGACAGCAAACTACTGCTGCCTATTTTTGCACTAATGAGCGAAGCGGTAGCAGAATGGTTAGCGCCTGAATATGGTGAGCTCGGGGCTTCGAAGTTGAGTCCCTACGGAAGTAGAGAAAGCCCAGAGTTACCCAATATACCTCACATGCTGCCCATCAACCGTACCTTTGATGGCGAGTACCGCGGGAGGCCCTCTAATCTTTACAGGCGTCACTATATAAATCATGCCTGCGCCAGCACGGGTGGGGTTCAACCTGAACCCCACCCGTGTAAGCAAACAGCCCTCAGCCCTCAAGTAAAAATGCCTACAGGCATTATAAAATCAAACAAAGAAAATAAGTACAATGAAACCATAAGAATAGTTCCTCTTTTCCTCATATTTCGTAATATCATAAGCTATTATGTCATATTATTTACAAATTGTATAGGTAAAAAACTGTAAAATATAATTATTAATTGCACAATTGCACATACTTGTACAGTACGTGAGCACATGCACTCATCCACACCCTAGCGATGCGCTGATTACTCATGGAGTCCTTCCATGTCATTTCATTTCCACCGTTATAAAACGGTGGAAATAAAAGGACGGTGGATATAAATAACCTCCTGCTGCCGTCACTTGTAATAATGAACACAATCCGGGGCGACGAGAATCAGGGCGACGAGACAGCCAAGAGAGCCTAGCCGTATAGATGTGACGCGGGACATAAATTCAACATCCACTGAACCACCGATGCTACCAGATACAACAGTGGAAATAAAAGGGGTTCATCTACATTCTACAGTTTAATAAAGGATATATTGACCAATTAAAAGGGTAGCGAAAGTATACAAGGCAGCTTAACGTCACAGCCGAGACGAAGTGGTATGACTGTTCATTAGCAGAAGTGTTAAAAGTAGAAGTGCGGAAGTTATTCTAAAGCTTTATTTGACTAGTCAGACCTCACCTAGACTATGCGGTTCAGTTTTGGTCTCCATATTACAGGATGGATATAGCCTTGTTAGAATCAGTGCAGAGAAGGATGACCAACATTATTCAAGGGATGCGTAACTTTAGTTATGAGAAGAGATTGAAGCTATTAAATTTACACTCACTCGAGAGACGCAGAGTAAGGGGCGATCTGATAGAAGTTTTTAAGTGGATAAAAGGATTTAATAAAGGAGAGGTCGAAACGACAGCCTCAGTCCTGGGTGCTGTCCCCCTAAATGTCCTTGCTGAAGTCGTCGCCTCATACCCTCCACCCCTCTAACTACTGTGACACCTAGCTGCTTAACACTGACGGGCTCTTAGAAAGCCCGTGCCTTTCTACAATGGAAGTGCAATAGTAAACAAAAACAAAAAAAAGTTAGGAAAAGTTCTTACGGCTATTAACCAGGGTAGAACAAAAAGTAACGGATTGAAGCTGGAAAAGCGTAGATTTAAAAAAGAAATAGGGATAAACTGGTTCACAAATACGGTGATAAATGATTGGAATGGACTCAGTAGCCAGGTAGTTAGTGCGCGGAGGCATTAGAGAGCTTTAAAGGTAGGCTAGATAAATTCATGGATGGGGATGAAAGGTGGATGTAGGTAGTGTTAGGTAACAGGAACTACCACGTGTAGGTCTCACGGCCTCTTGTACCTTCCTTATTTTCTTATGTTCTTATGTTCTTATGACTGCACGATGCGGGGCAGACTCACTGACTCACCAACTGAATACTCACGAGTTAAGCGCGGGACAGCCAGATATGGAAAGTTACCAAACAGTGATTAATGTAAATGTACAGGACTTCCTGCTGAAATATGATATAGTGTGTCTGAATGAAGTGAAGACTCCTTTGCGAGTGTGCCTCCCAGGATATTCTTGTTACATGAGTGATAACAAAGTGTCGCCTCATCGCGGTGGTACGGTGGTTATGGTGAAGAACTATTTAGCTCAGTCTGCCATGTGTCGACACGGGTATCGAAGATCAGGGGGCGCATTTTCGAACACTGCGAAGATGTTCTTAGGGGACTAAGTGCGACTTAGGGGGCGTTCTGCCCCCCCTCTGCGTTCTTAGGAGACTAAATGCTTAAGGGGGACTTAGCGCTAGTTGGACATTTTCGAAAGCAAAGTTCGCTCCGCCGTCCTAGGCGGAGCGAGTGTAGGCTAAGCAAGGGTTGGGGTCGCCTTAGCCCGCAATTTTCTCCGTCACCACAACAACAATGGTTATATTATTGATTATATATTATATATTTTAGACTTTATATAGTATATTAGGCTGTATAATACACTATGTATATACGTATATATATATATATATATATATATATATATAGATATATATATATATATATATATATATATATATATACGTATATATATATATATATATATATATATATATATATATATATATATATATATACGTATATATATATATATATATATATATACTATATATATATATACAGTATATGAAATCCATGGTGCCCCCCCGTTTTTACACCCCTTGTTCCGCCACTGTTAATCGGTGAGGTTAGGTTAATTAATAAGCTTCTTGGGTAGGCGGTGAGATTAGGTTAATGGTGAGACGAGATCATTAGATGAGGTTAATGGTGAAAACCCTGTTTGGGGTGGGCTGGGTGGACTAGATATGGTTTCTGTGTTTTTTTGGGTGGACTAGATATGGTTTCCAGTTTATGGTTTCTATCCTAGCTGGGATATTATTTGATGAGGTTAGTACGTTGCTTTACTCGTAAATCACTTGGGATCTTGTCTCTTCACCAGAAAACCCTGCCCACCAGCAGCCCCAAGCTTGCTGGGGGAGAGGGATATCTAAAAAAAAAAAGAGAAAAAAAAGAGGGTAAATTTCCAGATGAACACCTACTTCCTTTGGTGGACGAAACATTTTTTTCTAGTGAGTTTTGATATGTTTTGAATTAATCTGCTAACCAGTTATGTCGCAAATAACTTTTTTTTGTGATTTGGAACGAAAATGACAAAAAACAAATTGAACCTAACCGAACCTATACCTAACCTAACTATATAATTAAAATTATTTGCGACAGAAACGGTTAGCAGATTAATTCTAAACGCATCAAAACTCACCAGAAAAAAATTATTTCGTCCACCAAAGTGAATTCGGTGTGGTTGAAGCGGAGGTGGTGGCGCTAAGAAGGGTTGGCCTTACACGAGGCTAAGAAGACGTTCGAAAATGCTTCATTAGTAGTCTTCTTAGCCCGGTATAACTAAGCAGTTCTTAAGTCTAAGAAGGTGTAGTTTAGAACCCCTTCGAAAATGCCCCCCCCAGGTGTGGTTTCAGTTTCGTTGTGTGCCGGGTGTCGTATTCGGATCTTGTTACATCCCCCGAGTGACTCGCCATATTTCTCGCACAATTCTTTTGCATCTATCCAAAGCAAAGCAATTGAAAATGGTGGTAATAATAAATATGTGATCATTGGTGATTTTAATGCTAGATTTGGAGATTTTGTGCGAGAGTTACCTGTGCGAGCAGATCGCGAGTTACCTGACTCTGATGATTACTCCTATCCTCACATTCCAGACCCGGTAAACAAGCCTAATGCTAATGCTTATGTTCTGGCAACCATGTGTATGGATCTGAAACTAGTTGTGATTAATAATCTAAGAATAAGAGATAAGGAGTTTGTAAGCACAATGACATATAAGCAAGGTAACAGATGGTCATCAAAATTGGATGCATGCATAGTATCTAGCAATATGATAGATTAGGTAGATGAGTTAAGCGCACACCAAACAGATTTCCTCCCCTCTGACCATGCTGCAGTCTCTTTAAAGTTATTTGTACCAGGTATAGATATTGACGACCTCCTCAGTAGAGCACGCCAGCTTGGTGAATATGCCTTACTGAAACACCCACACCAGAATACATTAGTAAAGAAACCTGTCAGATGGTCCCGTATCGATCAAGATGCTTTTCTTAATAACATTTCTAATGTAAGTCTAGATGTAGATTTTACTGATGTAAATGAGTTTGCCAACAACGTAGCTGAGGTGCTATATGAGTGTTCTGAAGCAAGTCAAGGTCAAGTTGTTGCTGAAAATGTAACCAGAGGCGCAAGCCGTTGGGACAGGTTATTGCATGATCGTGATGATGCACGGGTATGGAAGGCCATTGACTGAAAGGGTAAGCTCGAAGATGATTGTACTGCTAATATTTCCCCCACTGATGATTAATTCAAAAAATCTTATGAGAATGTGCTTAATCCTGTTTTACATGAAAATTTCGATGAAAATTTTGACTTCCACCCCAACATTCCAATTTTGGATGACAATATTACTGCCGATGAAGTGATATTACAGATTAAGAAAATGAATTCAGTTAAAGCATGTGGTCCTGATGGAATCTCACCTGGTGTGTTAAAGTTACTCCCAGCGAATTGGTTAGTAATTATCACTGTATTATTTACTTTTGTCTTTACTTCTGCCAGTTATCTTGTGACTTGGACTACAGCAAAGTTGTTTACCATCTTTAAAAAAGGCAACAGGCAGCTAGCAAGAAATTACCGTGGGATATCAGTATTAAACAGTATCACCAAGCTATATGACTTAGTGTTATGTGCAAGGTTACATAATTGGTTCATTCCTTATAGAGAAGAAGCAGGAGCTTAGAAGGGTCGTGGGTGTATAAGCATATAAGTGACTTTGCGCCTGTTAACAGACTTGACAAAGAAGAAGAAATACACATTGTTTGATACTTTTGTTGATTTTTCTCAGGCTTATGACTTAGTACCCAGACAAATTTTATTTAAGATTTTACGGAGGCTGGGCTGTGGAGCTGTGATGCTGGCTGCACTGATGGCGATGTACCGTTTTACTGACAGTATCCTCGGCACAGTGGTTATATCAGCTACAATTGGTGTACGCCAAGGGTCGCCCACTTCCTGTACCTTTTTCATAATATATGTGAATGATCTTATTAAGCTTATCAAAGACAGTTGTAGATCAGAGGGGTTTATGTCATGGCTCCATTTACTTAATTTTACTTATTTACTACATGGTTCTGCCTCTTCTGCTGTTAAGGTTCATGTTAGCACTAAGATGGCTCATGTAAATAAATTTGTTTCCTTTTGAAAGCAAAATAATGACATACCTTTTGTAGTTAAAAAGCGGATCTTTGACGCAGCACTCGTGTCAGCAATATTGTACGGGTGTGATTCATGGCTAAATGCTGATCTTAGGCCAGTGACAAAGCTGTACAACTTGTGTCTCAAACAATTATTAGGTGTTAGAACAACAACGTGTAATGATATGTGTTATGTGGAGTTAGGTTTCCCGCCACTTAAAGATCTTGTGCGGAGTAAACAAAGAAATTTCTTTAGAAAGATTTGGCAGGAGCGCTCACAAACGGCTGATGATCCTTTAGTTTTTGCAATTAATACAACACTTCATACAAGATATAATACAAGATCCTTTGTGTCACAGTTGTCACACCGGATCCCGTACGCTGTCATGTCCTGCTGGAGCTTTCGCCGTAGATGTAGACTGAGGGACGCTCTCCTCCAGCATCGGATGATGGGGGCGAAGAAACTTCCTGTTCCTCCATAGGATGCGGCCACTGCCCATCTTGATAAGGTAGTCTCTACGAGATCCGATGCCAGCAATGACGCCTACATGCTCCCATCGGCCGTTCGTGTGGTCGAGCACGTCGGCGTACGCACCGAGATGCAGGCGTGGAAGCTGTCGAGCCGTGAAATCGTGCCGTGCCTTCGCCTTACTTTTGTGGTGCTCAGCGGTGGTGTCGCAATCGTCAGCTGCTCGCTGCCATTCCTGGGCAAATGAGCGATGAAGTGCGGGTATTGCTGACCTCATGGAATGACCAAACAGTACTTGGGCTAGTGACCTCCCGTCGTCGCGAGGAGTGTTTCTCAGCTCCAGCAATCCACGGGCGAAGTCGTCCTCGTCTAGGTGTCCCGCCCTAATTATCGTTATTCAATTCATTATTAGTTTCTTTACGGTCTTAACTGCAGCTTATGCGGGTCCATTGACCCGTGGGTTGTATGGGGTAGTTACCCGGTGTTCCACCCCCCACCTAGCCAGGAAGTGGTATAACGTGGACGACGTGAACTGCGGCCCACCGTCCGGCCTCAGGACAACCGGCACGCCCGTGTCTGCAAAGACGGAGCTTCAAGGCAGTGATGAGATGAACTGCTGAAGGTGAACGTGGGCATGATGACACAAGAGGCCACCCAGACTTACGGTCGACGTAAGTCAGGTAGGTAGATAACTATCCCCTCTTCTTCAATGACACTCAGCTATCTCCTTCTACAATGAACATTCAAGGACTATCCTTTACTAAAAATCTGAACTGGAAATCTCACATCTCATCTCTTGCTAAAACAGCTTCTAAGAAGTTAAGAGTCCTGTGGCGTCTGCATTGAATATTTTCTCCCTCCCTGTTGCTTGCTCTGTACAGGGGCCTTATCCACCCATGTATGGAGTATGTCTCACATGTTTGGGTGGGATCTACTCATACAACTCTCCAAAACAGGGTTGAGTCTAAAGCTTTTCGTCTCATCAACTCCGCTCCTCTGACTGACTGTCTTCAATTTTTAAATTACCACCGCAATGCTACTTTTCTTGCTATCTTATACCGTTATTTTCATGCTCACTGCTCTTCTGAACTTACTAGCTGCATGCCTCTCCCCCTCCCGCGGCCTCGCTGCATAAGACTTTCTACCCATTCTCATCCCTATTCTGTCCATCTTCCTAATGCCAGAGTTAATCAGTATCTTTACTCTTTCATCGCTCTCACTGGTTAACTCTGGATTTCTCTTCCTGTTTCAATTTTTCCTTTCTACGACTTAAATAATTTCAAGAGAGTAGTGACAAGACGCCTCCCGAACAAAATTTGCCCACCCCCCTTTTCTTTATTATCTTACTGTCTTCTTTATAGTGACTGGCAACTAAGCGGGCTTTTTGTTACCTCTTTTATTGTGTCCTTGGCCAGTCCTTTGTGATGTAAAAAAAAAAAAAATAAAGGTTCGGCCAGCCACGTAAAAGTAGTCAGCATAAACAGACTGAAAAACTCTGCTCGGTGGGTCGTCGTTTTGCCATAAAGGTTCGTTTTGATACTTGGGGAGAATGGGACGATATAGGTGGCAACTAGAGACAACATTTCCCATGTCTCTATCTATCCATCTATCCCTGGCCAGTATGTGGTCTGTCGATCCCGACTTTTTTTACGGTCCATCCCTTGGTGACAGTCGTGGAGGCGTGACAGTATCTCACGTCGAAGGCTGCGAGGAATAAGTTGCCTGGGCCCATATACAATGAGGTCATGGTCCAGGGCGAGTAGACTACGGACGCCCCAGAATGGCCGTAGCTGGTGTTCTAATTGGTGGCGGTGCTCAGGGAAACCGTTGATAATGGCCTCCCTCAGGAGCTGGTACTCTGGGCCCTGTGTCGCGGCAGGACGCACCTTTTCTAGGGTCTGGTCCTTGAGGGGTGCCAGACGGATGCTCTCGTCACAGACGGTATTAAGGGCAGCTATACAGCAATATGAAGGGGATCGAACTTTCACTCCCCACTTCGTTGCCATCGTCTAAATGATCTTGAACTGGCGCACGTGACAGAGCTTCAGGAGCACAGTGGGAAGAGCCCTTCTGCCAGTGCGCTGTGAAGGTGTAGCTGGATAGTTTTTCCGTATACGTTGCAAGCGGGAATTCTCGATTTCGCTTAGCAGTTTTGTGTTCAATATCGGAACCAAGGGGCGATGATCGACGACGAGATCAAAATGAGGAAGGCCCGTGAGGTAGGTGCCACATTTCTTAACCACCCAGAACACTGCAGCTAATTCCAACTCTATAACTGTGTATCACGATTCAGCGTCAATGAGGAACCTTGACCCGCACTACACGAGCTTCCACACCCCGCCGTGTCTTTGAAGGAAAACGAAGCCGAACCCATTCGTTCTGGACGCGTCGGTCTGCAACATACTCGGTAATGTTGGGTCGAAAAAAGCCAGGACAGGTGGTGCTACCAAACAGCCTTTCACCATCTCGAAGGCTTCATCATGCTGCGGAGACCAATGGCATTCGTTCCGGGGTTTCAAGAGGTCTCTGAGAGGTTGTGAAGCATCTGCTATCGCCAAGGAGAAACCACCTAGCTCATTGGTGAGGCCCATGAACGAGCGAAGGTCTGTCAGGTTCTGCGGCCTTGGAAAATCAGCTATTACCGTAACCTTCCGAGTGTCTGCCGTGTAACCTTCAACAGTAATGCTGTAGCCACAGAAATCGACGTTGTTTCTAATTAACCTGAATATGTCAGCATTCAGGGTGGTTCCATACTGATCACAGCGATGTTAGATGGTGATTACTTGGGCGAGGTGTTCCTTATACGAGGCATCGTACACCAAGACGTCGTCCACGATCTTTACCGTCCGAGGAGAGTCACCCAATGCCTGGTCACCGCGCCGGTTATACTCGTCGCCGGACGAAATCAGGCCCATAGGTGCACGCTTATACTTGAAGCGGCCCCAGGGCGTTATGAAGCAAGAGTTTTGATCCTCATCTGCTAACTCATCTGCTCTTAACTTGAAAGTACCCCATCTTTGCGTCCATGGTGGTGATCCAGAAAACTTCGGTTCCTATAAAAGCCTTAGCATCATGAGGAGACCGCACAGGATATGTTGGCCTCCTGACATAACGTTTAAGGCGTGGGAGATCCACACACAACCTCAAATCAAACGGGTTCTTCGCCACCGGGACGATAGGGTGGCTCCAAGCTGTTGGATAGTCCATCCCGACGATGATGTCTCTAGCGATCAGGTCATCCAGCTGAGTTTTGATCTCCGCACGACAACTGTAAGGAATCGTGCGGGAAGCTGTTACCGCAAAGGGTTTAGTGTCATCTGCAAGCTGGATGCGCATAGGGCCTCCATCTATTTCCCGCAACGTCTGTGAGTCACCAAAGACTCTTGGAAAAGCTTTAACTCTGGTGGCGGCGTGTTCTGCTCGCTGGGCTAGAGTGGGGTCATGGCTGTGTGGCCACCGGGGTAGCACTACTGGCGGGGTAGACGATGACGCTGACAACCGGGTCTCAATGACCGGCTGCATCTGCACAGGGAAATCAGCTGGCAGAATACCCAGAGCAATTGAGTCGTACCAACATAATAAGGCTCCCTTTATCTCCTTAACGACGGATACGACAGTCTTGGTACGTTTGTTACCCAGCTCGAGCTCTGACGAGAAGGTTCCCAGGCAAGTGAGTGGATAGTCACCTGCGGTGAAGAGATCAGCACTGCTTGGAACTTCTAGGGCTGTTTGAGGGATACCCAGGGACATTGCCACGTCAAACCCCATGACTGTTGCTTCTGCTCCTGAGCCGGGGGTCCAGACAACTGGATCGCGGCCAGTTGGGTGGGTGGGGCTGACCACCACCTTCGGGGCGAGGCGCGCAGACACTTGGTTGGTGTAGCCTACACTCCTACCAGTACCTGGTGAATGTCTGTATTACGCTTATTTAGCTCCTGGCCTCGTTACACTGCTGGGCCTTATGACGCCTGATGCACTCCTCGGATGAGTGCGCCTGGGTGCACACTCCACACTTGACGGGGTGGTGACAGCGCCCCTGCAGGTGATTGTACTGCTGGCACCGGTAACACTGCAGGGGCTCCCTGTCGTAATGGCGCAGGGAATATTTCCCCCAAGGCCCCAGGTCCAGCCTGTCAGATGCCGCGCCAACCATCTCCACCAGCACCTGACGGGTCGAGGTCCTGTCCCTGATGGCACGGAGGCGCCCCGCCGAAACCACGCTAGGATGGTCCCGCACCACTTCGAGGGGCATGTTGAGCGTGTAGCGCTGGAGTGTAGCTGCACTACGACCCCCCTACGACCGACCCATGGCAGTATATATTGAGTGCCAGATGGGGCGGGGAATCACTCCTGGACCGCCACTGACCCCCAGTGCATCACCATGGACCTTTCCTGTGTCCCATCCACTGTCAAAAACAAGATATTGCTCACCCTGCTATGTCAGTTGAGGGTGCTGGCCACGCCAGGTTTGCCGCCAAGACTCTTGGCGCGTTCTTTGCGTGGTTTTGACTCGGTCGTAGCCCGATAGGAATTCTGGCCGACGATAGCGAGTGTTCCAATTTTTCACGTCGGCGAGTGTTCCTGGGGGCGCATTCAAAGACGCTTACCTCCATGGTTGCTAGCTTAACATCTGTCATCAGCTGTTTTGGCATTCAAAGAGGAGACTGATGACGTCAGAGTTGTTGTTCACAAGGCAACTGCCTATAGGGTGGTTTTAAGGAAGCTACGTACATAAAAAATCCTCATAAATTGAGTATATATGATATTTTCTGACTCAAGAACTGAACAGGGCAAGTATACAAACGAAATTAGGCCATATAACAAACCCAGGCGCTTGTGCTGATTTTGTTCTGTGGGGATGTGCCAAGAGTGGTGAGCGTGGCATCTCGACACGGGTAGAGATGCCAGACAGCACCACGCATGGCTCCGACAGACTGCACGTATTGTGGTGTGCACTTTTCCTTAAATAAAACCCGAGCCCCTGTCCACCCAACAGTGAATGGGTACCGGGTGTTAGCCGGGGGTGTGGCAGGGAAAGAAGGAATGATGGAATAGCTGGAGAATACAAGGAATTGAACCACAGTCGCGTGTGTGGAGGTGTGAACAGGTGTTGCCGAAGCAACGGAGGTGACACAGGGAAAGAAGGAATCATGGAATAGCTGGAGAATACAAGGAATTGAACCACAGTTGCGTGTGTGGAGGTGGGAACAGGTGTTGCCGAAGCGACGGGGGTGTGGCAGGGAAAGAAGGAATCATGGAATGACTTACTTTTTGAGAATTAAGTACTGATTTTGGTGTGGACGATAAAGTTGTAAACAGAGCTGAGAGCGTGGAAGCCTTGTGATTGGCTGAAACTTTTTGAGAAATACTATGTGATTCGCTGGCGAGGCTGTGACGTCATTGTAGTCGCTCAGCCACTCAGCTATGAACAACCATATGTACCGCCACTGCCATGTCTCGTCTTTGAATACCCGTTAACACCGGGGTGAAGAAATAAAGTGATGTTGTTAAGTTAACAACAGTGGCCTTTAACTCTCTTTGAATCCCTGCCCTGGAAATGCTTCTGCTGATAACAAGTCTTTGTTAGTAAAATTTTGCCTCCGCGCATGCTCAGTTCCTGCCCCCTCCCCCCCTTTTGTTGATAAATAAAGACGGGTTTGTTGTCGTAGGACGCCTAGACATGCCTTGTTGATCAACAAGTCAATATTAGTAAATATTCGCCTCAACGCATGCGCAGTTCGCGTTTTTCTTTTGTTAGTAAACAAAGGCGGACTGCACACACGACACCGGTGTCGTGTGGGCAGCAGTCTGTTTGTCGTGTGAGCAGCAGTCTGTTTACGAGGTGCAGTCCGCCTTTGTTTACTAACAAAAGAAAACGGGAACTGCGCACGAGTTGAGGGGAATATTTACTAATATTGAATGTCCGTTAAAGTAGGGGAGGGTATACTGTTTTTATTCTTTCGTAGGAAAAACATTCATGAATCGAATAATGCGCTCTGCTTTTGTATTAGTGATGTGAAGGACCATTATATAGCCTGTTTGCAATGAATCATTAGTAAATATACGGAATACAGCATCTTGCTAATTAAAAAAAAAATACTATTTGATGTGTATTAGATGAATATGATACCTGTGTGGGGCAGATTGCATTCTTGAACACTTGTGGTTAAGGCCCCATCTCCTGTCGCCGATAGGAAGTCTCGCCGACGTCGGGGAGTGCTGGGGTGCGTTCACTTAGGCATTCTGTATGATACAGAATGCTACTGTACGCCGTACATAAAAAAGTTCAGCGATTCTGTTTTCTCTCCCGCACACCGACTCGAGGAGTTGGTTTGCCGCTGGGTTGCCTGCTCGCGCCACAATAAGGTATGTAAACAAAGGCCAAATAAAGCCTTTCCTCTTCTCTCTCCTCTTTTTGCTTCTTTAATATTTCATGTACTGCTGCTATAACTTCTGCTGCATCAAATACAGGGTCATCAACAAGTTATTCTGCGAGAATAAGAATAGCCACAAAGATAAATTTCGACAGTTGCCATCTTGGTAGCAAAATGTGTGGTCAGTCGTTCACTAGGGGAGTGAAAGTGAAAAAACAGAATTGCGCGGGGAACCGTGAACGCAGCCCTGGCCACAATCCAGTGGAACTACACGCACACACTGCAAAGCAACACACACACGACCGGAATTCTTGTGTCCACTCAGCAGTGGTCAACTGTTATGTCTTCCAGCGGACACGATATTCTCTCATAATTTTATCGTCGTGGAGGGAGGATGTTGCCGGCGGAACTATGGTGGTTGCGGTGCTATCTGTGGTGGTGATGTGGTGGTGGCGGAATGGTGGTAGTGAGGGTATAAAACAGCGGTGGTTGGGGGTGTGAAGGTGGTATGGTAGTGGTGGTGTTATAAGGAAAAGGTGATTATGTTTTTGGTTATTAGCTAATAAAGGGATGTAAAAGTAGCAGTGTTGTAGTAGTTGTGATGAATAAAAGAGTGTGTACAGGAAATGATGATTAATTTTGATCTTGTAAGTTAAGACTACGGCCATAACACGGACAAGATTGTGACGGTGATGGGGTGATGGTAGGTAGATACTGCTGTGAGCGTGGTGGAGTGGATCTAGTTGTGGGGTGATGCTTGTGGTTGAGAAGACAAAATTTAATATAAAAAAGGAACACATATCTGTTCCGATTTTTTTTTTTGTATGTGTGTGTGTGTGTGTGCAGGCTGGGAACCGCCATGTGTGAGGGGTCGAGGGGATCAGCGCAGCATGTGTGCCAATGATGCTCTTTACCGCCAGCTGCTTCAACCGCGTCAGGTGGCTCCTCCGAGTCCGACGTTTATCTCTCGCGCGTCTGTGGTTTCTCTGTCCCGATCCTTGTTTTCTAGAGCGCGCCAAGAGAGAGAGAGAGAGAGAGAGAGAGAGAAAGGAGCAGTGGTTCCCTCTCCATTACCCTCCTTGTTTCCCCTCCCTCCCCACTTAATGGTGTCGTCAACCAACTTTGGACAAGGGAAGCAGCCACAACGACCTCGGCAAGACATAACTCGGCCAGCGTCCACTCCCTGGTATTAAATATGGCCTGGCCCCACCTCCTCCTCGGCCAATATGTCCGGCCGCTCTGAGCCTCTGACCCTGCCAACGTCGACTTGTCTTGAATTAAACCGCGTGGCATCCGCCCTTTACAGGACTCCTCTCTCTCTCTCTCTCTCTCTCTCTCTCTCTCTCTCTCATACCATGAAAAATGTGGGAAAAAGAAGGAAAACCAAGGCAGACTCGATGCATTGGACTAAGTTGGTGTGCATATCTACACTATGCGTATAACGGACACGAAGAATTTCGAATAATATCTTTTAAGAATAAATCTGTATTTTTTAAATTTAATTAAGGCGGATGTTGGCTACCCTCGCGTACATTTATCTTCATATCTTTTCGACAACAGTCCCAACTTGCATAAGGGCCAAACTTTTCTATGGATTCTTATGTTTACAGCTATTTGTGTTGATCTAGGTTGGTTAATAGAATTCTCGCCTGCTTGGAACATTGCTTGTATAACCTTTATAGCGTATCGGTTTTCATGATTGTTTGTTGCACACGTAGTGTCAGCTTGTTAAGTGACTATTTTGAGCAACAACATTCTTTGAGGGGGAAGCATCTCAAGTAGCGGTATGTGGCATCTTGTGGGTCAAAACTAATCCATATAAGTGGTGGTCATCTAAGACAGAGAGAGAGAGACAAGAGAGAGACAAACTATTCGCCTCTCCGGTCGGTTTCCTAGAATGTAGTTGGTTTTCTTTACGAACCTTTATTTTCAGTCGATATTGTTGCTGTCGCTCCCTCCCCGGGGTCCCTCTACCTCCTTTCCTTGAGGGTCTCCTGTAATGGTGGAGGATGTTTATAAGGACATATTATGTTCATGAGGATACGACATCAACTTCATAGTACTTACAACAGATTTCACGCAACGCAGATTGAGCCTTCGCCCACTTTTGGGGACGGAGGCTGAACGAAATCCAAAGGAAATGTTGTGGGTGTAAATCTGAAGGAAACTAAGATTTCCCGGGAGCGGATCATCTCTCTGATGAATGTGTCCATAAGGGCTTGCCACAGAGGAGGGTGCAAGGAGCGGGCTTGACATTAATTATTATCAGCACGGAGGCGCCAGCGGTATAATGTTCCTCCAGATGTGTCCAGACCTCCAGCGGCTGTCTTGCTGGTTTGTGAGGTCCGGCTCCTGCCCTTTTCTCCTTTCCTTCCTCTCTTCCTGCTGATTTAATTAAGTTAGCGGTGTTTCCTCAACTCTTTATGGGCTCTTCTCCTTTTTACTGCTTTTTGTATGGTGGTAATGATAAAACTACTGGCATTATTTAAACAAACTAAAACACATTAATTATCTAAACACATTATGACTGATTTCATGAACGGCAAACAACGTTGTGGAGAGTCATCGCCTTCAAAAAGGGGATAGGACTTAACATCTTGTTTTTAGATCAATTTAGAATGGTCCTACTTTCAAGTTTTGCGTAATATCCTTTCACGTTATTGGAATGACTTTGTGAATATAATATCATGGTTTTGTAAATGACACAAGTCAATGTAATTGAGAAAAACATCAAAATTCTTTGTATATTTTTGTGTATGCCAGTTCTCCGTTTGCTGTATCAATTGTCTACTTTTCTTACACACGTGTGCAATTTTATATATATATATATATATTATATATATATATATATATATATATATATATTAATATATATATATATATATATATAAGTGCATGTGGGTTGCTTCGGTCACTCGACAAAAAAGATGGCTTTGACAGTAGCTCCTTGGTGAGACTTGAACTCGGGACCTTCTGCTCCCCTATCAGGCTCTTGAAAGAGTTGCCCCCGACAGGATTCGAGCTCGGGACATTGAGTTCAGCATTCCAAGACGCTAACCACTTGGCCACCGCCTCCCCATGTTGCCCACCCCCTCCAAACGTTGGGAAACTGGCAAACATTAAGACCTGGCAAACATTAAGAACAAGCAGCGGTTGATTGGTAAACTCATGACAAATTTGAGTCTAATGGTGTGACCTGTAAGCAGAGCAATGCGAGATGCAGATCATCTCATTGTAGCCACATCACTGACTGCTGTAGCTGGTGACCATGAACGACCAGTTGTAGTTGTTGGGAATGATACTGATTTGCTGGTGATGCTTCTGCCCAGGCAACTAAAAATATGAAAATGTTCATGATGTTTAAAGGTGATCCCCCATCAGTTTACAGCATAAATACTAGTCAATAGGCCATCAGTCCCAACCTTAAAACCCATCTCATGTTCCTACATGCTATAACAGGCTGTGATACTATTTCAGACTTATACAATGTATGTAAGAGGAAGGCAGTGTCCATTATTGAAGGCAGGCACGAATGGGGAATGCTGGATGTGTTTTATCAGCCTTCTTTAGGTCATGAAGAGGTGGCAAGAGTTGAGAGCAGTTTTTGCTAAAACTGAATGGGGTAGTTCAGTCCACCTCTCTGGATATGCTTCGGTATGTATTGTACATGAGGCAGGTTGATAGAAAATTTGTGTACTCAAGTGGAGTCCAGTTAGAGAGCCTGCCACCAACATCAGCTGCCGCCAAATATCATTCATATCGGGCCTACTTAGCAGTGCAGCACTGGTCTGGAAATGAGCTGGCATCTACTGAATGGGGATGGAAAATAAAAGATGACAAGTTACTTCCAGTTGAAACAGACAGACCTGTGGCACCTGATCGGGTTTTGCAAATGATCTCTTGCGGCTGCAAAGTGGGATGTGGAAAAAGATGCAGTTGTTACTGAGCTGGGCACTGAACTGCGTTCCTCGTGTATTGGGAGGACATGTAAAAATAGCCAAACCATAGATTTAGATGAGGGTACAAACTAGAATTGCGTTGTAAACTTTATGACGTGAATGTACTCACATCTGGTACCTGGCAGACTTGACCAATGGTTTCTTTGTTGTAATATTTGCTTCTTGATATTGATATATATCCTGTATGGATATGTTTCTCCATGTATTGTATGTTTCACAGTTTGTAGAGGTTAGCATCCTATTATAATATGATTTGGTTCATTTAATTTTGTGCAATCTATGTGAACCAGATTACTAATGGTGGTTCTGCAATTCGGTAGAATAGACATTTCTTGAAACAGCACATGGTTATTTTGAAAGTAAAGCTTGGATTGAGTTTTTAACGGTATATTTACACATCTTACCCACAAAGACAAAGGGTTAGAGACCAAAATCATCTCTCTATGATAAATAGTAACATAGTTATTGCATATTTAGTGTTTTTCTGGTGTCCGGCCGACTCATCGGCGGCCATCTTGGATTGTACATTTTCCACAGCCTAAATTTTAGGGGACTTTGTACCATGTTACTAGATAGACCTCAAAGCATCTTTCCTAAAAAAATCAGCTTTCTACCTTTTTTTTCCCGGTTAAACACTAATGCTCCTGGGCATAGACCACTGTATACCTGGACTGCGCACGGAATATCGGCCTGTCGCACAAGGGCCTGTAATCGGAGGGCCGCTCGGATTCATATATATATATATATATATATATATATATATATATATATATATATATATATATATATATATATATACGGATCATATAGACTGGTTTATCAGTATATATGATATACTGTAATCTTCGTAAATGTTTGTTCTATAATATTATCAAATAAAAAACAGTAAAACACGCTAAAGAAATGCCATTACGAGACTGAAGAAATATGCATGAACTTAATATTCACTTCAACTCTTCGCCATTTAAAACTTTGCGAGTCAACTTTTATCATGAAGGGTATCAATAGAAGCGCAATTTTATTAGCTTTCCATTGCTATATTTCGTTATCTGATAAATTAATTAGAACCATGCATAAAGTAGCGTTAACTAAATAAATAAAATCATCAATCGGGTAATTTTCCCGATTGATGAGGTTATTTATTTAGTCAACGCTAATTTATACATGGTACTAATTCATTTATCAGAAAACGAAATATATAAGTAAATAAATAACATCATCAATCGGGAAAATTACCCGATTGATGATTTTATTTATTTAGTTAACGCTAATTTATGCATGGTTCTAATTAATTTATCAGATAACAAAATATAGCAATGGAAAGCTAATAAAATTGCGCTTCTATTGATACCCTTCATGATAAAAGTTGACGCGCAAAGATTTAAATGGCGAAGAGTTAAGTGAATATTAAGTTCATGCATATTTCTTCATAGTCTCGTAATGGCATTTCTTTAGCGTGTTTTACTGTTTTTTATTTGATAATATTATAGAACAAACATTTACGAAGATTACAGTATATCATATATACTGATAAACCAGTCTATATGACAGTCCATAGACCACTATATATCTTTGTCGGGCGCCCCGCAGGCCCCTATGCAGCCCCGCAATTCAATACATTGTCTTGTGCGCAGTCCAGGTATACAGTGGTCTATGTCCTGGGCTAATATGCCATGTACGGAACTTTGCAAGTGTGATCCAGATGCTTGCAGAAACGTAGATGTCACAGGGTCTGATGATGATGATTCTGACTCGGACAGAAAACTTGATGCAAGCACATCCAGCTCAACTAGGGTCTCTTCTCTAGAACTACATCTATATGTTTTATCCTTATGTATGGAGAATATTTTGATATTGACATACTTTTAAAAGCAAATATATATATATTTGATTCAAAACAATTTTAATGTAATTTCACCCTGAAAATGTCCATGCAATTATAAACAAATGAAAATAAATGTATTTGCAGGGCTTCACATTATCGAACATCAGAAAATATACAATGGTAAATACGCGAATATCGCACATCGGGTATCGCTGATGTGGATTTTAATTGGAAATACTATTTACTTGGTGAAGGTGAGGTACAGCGGAAGCGTGTCGGTCTTTGGGCCCAGGGGTCAGTAGGTCGAGGCGTCATAGCGTTACCATATATGCATTGGGTGTGTGAAGCTGTCTGTGGCTGAATACACCTAACCCCAAGTTTCAAAAACCGTTGATAATCGCAATATAGTCTAATAAAGTGCTGACTTCATATAACCTATGACTTCAAGTTAAACTTCATATAACTCACTATTTAGTTGGTTTAGTAGCTTTAGTTGCTATTTAGTTGGCATTGCTGTGCATAATGTTGATGAATATCACGTATTGGAGGGATAATAATTACTTTAACAACACCAATCACACATATTTTTGGGTCAAAACTGACTTCGAAAATGCTACTACCCCACTTCCGTTTCCACATGCTTAAAAAATATCAAGAGGACATTACAAAAAATGCCAACATCACTTTTCATGCTCCCCATACCCCATGTTAGCTAAATAATCATGTTGGCAAGAATCTATATGAAAATTTCACGAGCTTCAAATACATGACATAAGACCGTGTACTAAAGACAGATGTCGGGGAGCGGTGTGGAGTGCTGTGAGCTGAGGGGCGTTAAAGCCCGGTTCCCACCATCCCGCTTGTACGGCCGCCATACAACAACAATGACGTCACCATCATCACCGCTTGAGTGGTATTTGTGGTTACTGGGCACATTTGGCAACTCCGTTCGAGCGGACACCGCCGAGCGGGAGAGATGACTTGAATTTAACTTTGTACGGGGGCCGTACAGCGGTACGGCGGTGCGGTAGACTTTGTTGTGACGTCATTGTGACGTTATTGTTGTTGTACGGCGGCCGTACAAGCGGGATAGTGGGAACCGGCCTTAAGACAGACATACCGCGCCTCACCGTCTGATCTTTCTCTCTCTATACCACAGGTAAGGGTTAAGGTATTTCAAATAACTGTAATATTTTGTAACCATACGCGTCCATAGGGGTTCATAATATCTAGAGGAATATGATACAGCTCTGGCAGTGAATATAACCTTGCACTGAAATGACTGAATAGGTAGGTATACGGTGAATACGTAAGATAGACGCCGGTGGCTACACACCGCGCCACACCTAATCTTTCTCTCTGTAAACCACAGTGCCCGAAATGGTGACTACCTTTCCTGCTTACCATTATCATCATTGTGTGTGTGCATTCACAAATAACAGACAAACAAAATGCATAATAGGTTCGAAGTTGTGGTAGGAAATCTATTGTTATGTATGTCAAAGGATGTAAGGTGCTACTATAGCGTGCGGTCTACATTGGGGCCTGCAGTCTACGCTCCCCTAACGTGCGGTCTACAAAGATCCCGCCTGACCTGACCTGACCTGACTACCCCATAGCTTTAATGTGCATTTTAACAAGTCCACACCTGACCTGACCTTACCTGACCTGAGTGCCGTGACCCTACTCAACCTTGTAAAATAGGAATCAACGAAGTAATGTCTCAGTATCCTCCTAAAATTCAAGCCGAGAACATCAGTCTGAGTGTCTGACACACTTAACCCTCTACTCTTGAGAGAAGAAACAGCGGTTAAGTTTTTACGTGAAAGCAATCTTCTGGACACACCACAAAAAGCAGAGCCTTGTCATCCATGTGGTAGTGTTATGCAAGAAAAAAAAAGTGACAGGGGTGGTAAGCCTGTGCTTAATAAATTACTTACTAAAGTTTTGGTTTTTCTATAATACTCTACTGTATAATAGACAATATCATATAGCAATAGTAAGTTGCAGCCTGAAGTGTAAGAGTGTAGAGTGTAAGTAGCGAGTAAGAAATGTAGACCGCACGCTATAGTGTAAAATGTCCCGGTAAACCGCACGCTATAGTGCAAATATCCCGGTAGACCGCACGCTATAGTAGCATCGGATGTAATTTCTCCCCCTCCCCCCCCCGGGGGCGAGACACAGGGGGACTCCATGATCCCGGTTGCTTAAATGACGCTCTTTGTCGTCACAGTGCACTATGGGGAGGTTCCTCGACCCCCCAAATAGTTTTTCCTGGGAAGTACTATGAGGTGGAATTTTTTATTTTGTTTTCTAACCATTGTGCCTTGATTCTCACGTTCCGGTTATTAATGTAACGACCAAAAATTATATAAGTAGCATCATGTATTCCATTTGTGAGATAATAATAATTTGTGAGATGTGTGTGTGTGAAATTGGAAGATTGTGTTTTGTTGAAACCCATTCCGCACCGTGTGCTGAAGTTTCCTCTTACAGGCCCATCATCCCCTACCCAAATACGAGCCTACTGAAAGAGTAAATAACTCGCCTAAAATTTTACTTCACGCTACCAAAGGCCCCCTTACGCCTCTTAAAACAATATAAGAGTGGTCGTAGCTTACTATATTAAATTGTGAGACTCTATTTCGATTTATTCCTGGAAAGTAAAATCAAGCCCTAAGCCCCGAGTTCTTGGATAGGGAGTCTCTGCTTATAAATCATAATCCAAGCAAGTTTAACAGCAGTAACTATAAGGCAATGGGCACCCGACTTCAGATCATGACAATATTACTTTTACTATTACTATTACTACTACTTTTACACCCACTACTCTTACTACTACTATTTCTACCACTATTACCGAAAATAAATAATCATTCCGCAGCCAAAACAGAGGGAAGAAACCTAGATCCATGTGTTCGCACTACATACAGAAAGTATAATGATATCCTCAAACTACATATCCCGCACGTGGGGGTACTCAGGGCAGTAGAATTTATGTGGCTGCGTTTGGGTCCTCCCCACAGCCCATAAGGCTCACCAAGCTGAATAATCCGCCTGCTAATATCTTTAATTTGCATCTCATCTGACCTACAAAAATTGCGTTGAGACATGCTGTACAAGGGTTTTACTGCGACACTTTCTTCGGCAATTGTGCAAGAGCGTGCAGGCAATGGTAAAGCTTCTCTATATAGAATACTCTCAATGCTCCTTCCGCGTCTCGTCCCTCCAACATGCTTTTATCTTGATATCTTCATGACTAGCTTTTGTATTGGATAAGTAACTCGTTTTTAACCGCGGCACGAAGCCTAGTGTTTACAAGTCTGGGACTTTTAAACACATTGGCCCCATAGCCCCTGACGAGGTTCGGATGCTGTGGTGCCAAATCTCAAGAGGACAATGGTGTATATGCTTCTTGATGTCATTTGCATTTTTACATCCGCGCCGCCGTGTTTGTGGGAGCTATGCGTCTCTTTATTTCTCCTGCAGCGGACGCTTAACGCCGTCAGACAATGCCATTCTGGCGTTATTGCACCCTTCTTTTTAAGCCCCGCTGGCAGCCGCGGGATAGTAATGAGGTGTAATTAACCCGAACCAAGACTCAGGTGTATTGTATCTGCCTAAACATAAAAACTAAAGAAAAAAATAATACTTCATTTGTGATTCTAAAGAAGTATTTCTTCATAC
>JACEEZ010019858.1:861736-866736 GCA_016584305.1 Chionoecetes opilio | reverse complement strand
AGGTTCCTTGGTTCCAATATTTTAAGTCGCTCAGTCTCAAAAAATTGTCGCCACCGTGAATAACCAAGCCCAGGGCGAGGGTTTGCTAGTTCTTCTTTACAAAAACCAGTAGTGACTGTCCCAAACTTTTAACTTTTACTTTTGGTGGGTGTAAAACTGAGACAATCCATCTTGGTAGTGTGGCCTTTTTGGGATAAAAACCCGTAACTACAGCATTACACCCCTTTTAAAACATGTTTCCCCCATTGTCCTGAGGTGTGGGGGCCCCTTGTGTCCCCCATCAGCTTGGTTTTAAGGGGGAAAGGGCAATTCATTGGATGCGTAGGCAAGACCCATTGAAAAAGGTTTCTGGAGTGATGTTCTAGTAATCCTAAAATACCCCCTTTTTTTTTTCCAGTGTTCACACTTTTCCAACCCAATTGAAATTACTTTGTTGGGGGAAAATGTTGGATGTAGAAAGAAACTGGTAATATTCTCGAATAGTACAGCTTTACTAAAAGTTGGTGTAACATGCCCAATGTAGGTTGTCCGGCTCAAAAATATAATATATCTCCCTTTTTTTATGTTGGGGAATTTTGTACCCTCTTTCCAAGTATATGAAAGATCTGTCTTCCATAAAAAGTAAAGGCCATACCGGAATAGTTTGTGAATTTCAATTTTGAGACCTGCTCTCTTAAACTTGCCTTTCTCGTCTAATTTTGCTAGTCTATTACTGCGACGAGTCCCTTTGGTCAAAAATCCCCAGGTTTCCCGAATACAGCTGAAAAAATGGCTCACCTGCTCGGTCTGATACTCCCCTTTTTGTCACACTCTCTTTCCACCGGGGGGAAGTCTCTTCCATCTATACTGACTTGTGTATTGGTTTTTATGTTGGAGTGTATAATTTTCTCCGTTCTTTGGGGGAGGCCATCAAAATCAGTCTGAGTTTTTTTCAGTATCAGAAAAAATCACATGGCACCAATGTGACGGTGACGCCAGCGAGAAAAAAAATTTTTCCCTTTTTTTTTCTGTTTTTCCCTTCTGATTAAATTTGGTTGTTGTAACATCTATTGGCCCAATTACCATCTTCCTTGTTGATCGTGGTCAGTCGAAATTCTTGTTCTCGCTTTGGAATCTCTTTCCTTTTCACGTGCAATTTGGAAAAAAATCAACACCTGCATGGGGCTTGTCAAAAGCTTTTTTGCTTCCTTTCTGAACTGATTCAATAAACTGTCAAAAATCTTTGTTCTTTTTTCCCCTTTTATAGGCTTCAATCGCTTTAGGGGCTTCTCGTAGTATTCTTTGACCGAGCATAATCGGCAATGATGAAAGTAGGAATGCTTGCCTTCTTCTATTTGTTCACCTGCATGCCCCAAAAGGGAAAAAATGTCTTTATAGTGGATTTTTTAAATCCCTTTTGAAACATTGGTATCTTTTTTGCAACAGTGCTCGAATGATGTCCTCTTTGAAGCGTGTGTTTCCCCCAAAATCCCTTGGGGGGCCAACAATTTGGGCTCTCATCCTGCCCAGTGTTCAGTTTTGGTTTTAAAGCTTACTGACATCTTATCTGTCCATTGTCCCTGTTATTCACCTTTGTATCAGTTTTTTGTTTTTATATCCCGAAGTAGGGCCCCGTGTAAAAATCCTGGAAAAAAAATAACAATAATTTTTCAATGCTCTTGGGACCTGAAAATTTAAGATAGAGACATGAATTTCTTTTGGGGTGTGTTTCTCGCATCCACACTTTTAAGACCCGTGGGCAATTGATGCAAAAGAAATTATTTTTCACTCCACCCCAATAATATTATATATTATATATATTATATATTATATTATATTATAATTTTAAATTTTATCTATATCTTATCTATATATATATATACTATATCTATATATATAATATATATCTATTTTTATATAATTTTATTAAAAATTATTATATATATATTTTATATATTTATATTATATATTACTATATTTACATATTATATATTATTAATTTTTATATTTAATTTTATATATATAATTTTTATATAAAAATATATATATATATATATATATATATATTCTATTTTATATAATTTTATTATGATGACCGAATATTCGCCTTTGGATTCGCAATTTCGAAAAATTTGCAGTTTTTTAGTATTCGCATTCCATTCGACTCCCCTCGTAGTTGTTTGGTATATGCGAATATTTTGCCCAAACAAAAATTTACAAAAAAAAAAAAAGATAACAATGAAAAAAAATATTAAACAAAAAACAATAAAAAATTAAAAATTAAACCGAGCGTTAGTTAAAAGGAAGGGGTGGAAGGCGTATTGGGGGAGCCAAGGCCCTAGCCCTGAACAGTAACTCCATCTTCCCCTTCAAGGGGATGAGCCCCTATTCTCAAGGTCACTGTTACTGAACTCAACTTATTGCCTCGTCCGCTATACTGCAGTAATTAAGCATCTTCTCTGTCACCCACGAGCACAATCAACTTTCTTTGCAAGAGAACAGTGTTGCAGCAACCTACGGCGTATGACGTCCAGTCATACCGGTGTGGTTTGGGATTTTTCCAGATTATCCCTAGTGATATTGCAAAGTGTAAACTTTGCAATAATAATTAGTCAAGTAAGATGTTATCATGTAAGTATTCGTTTAGGAGTGGGTCCTCGTCCCGCAACCTGGCAACATAGAAAATTGAATGGAATTTACTTTAGACATTAATTTTTTTATGGCTGAACTCCTACAATACATACAAAATATTTCAGTTACCTATATGATATCAAAAATAGTGTATTACTTAAAATGTTATGTAATATTCGCAATTCGCATTCGCATTCGCGAATATTAAAACCAAATATTCGTATTCGCATTCGCATTTGCGAATACGGAAAATAGACATTCGGTCCATCACTAAAAAATTATATAAAATATTTTATATATATATATAATAATATATATATATATATATATATATTTTTTTATTTATATTCCATCACTTATGTTTTGATCTATTTATATCTTGATAATATTATTATTTTTTTTGTTTTTGTCTCCGTGCTTCTAGAATTGTAAGTCGCCGCATATCTGCACACATGTCGATCAATTCTGTATTTTCTTCTAAAAATGTTCTTGTGATGATGATGCCATGTTTTTCTAATAGGTGACTTTTTGGGGCTCCGAAAGCTAGGTGGCAAGTAAGACGTCGAGACAGCTTCGTTGTCGTCATGCCGATGTAGGATGAGGAGAGGACTTCACAGTTTCCTCTTTTGCAAGTGATCCTATATACGACATGGGACTTTTGGTTTGTCTCCTTCGTCTGGCTTGGGCTGTTACGGAGAAGGAGGTTGCTGGTGTTCTTGTTTTTGTAATAAATTTGTAGTTTTATTCTCCTCTCCGGGTCTGCAGGTTTCACATTACGGTTGACGATTTGTGATATTATTCTTTCTTCTTCCTGGTGAGCGGTGGAGAAGAAAGCCCGGTAGTGATAGTTATGTCCTGACTCTTTTTTGTGGCGTTAGGGTTGTACCAGTTCTCCATGATTTTCTTAGTCTGACGGTTAATGTCTCTCTCGCTGAAGCCGTTGTTGATGAGGACTTGAGTGGATCGCTCGATTTCTTTGTGCATAAATGTACTGCAGTGCCATGCCATGTACTGCAGTGTGTGAGAGCTCTTCTGATATAAGCACCGATTGTGGAGTCTTTATATCTCTGCGGGCATTCACTTTCTCCGTTGACGCAGTGTCCGGGATTCGTTGGTTTCACGTAGACGTTTGTGATGAATATTTTCTTTCTGCGTTACAAGGACGTCCAAGAACGGCATTGATTTGTCTGAGCTGCTTTCTATGGTGAAGGTGAGGCCTGAAGTATCTTGTAGGCAGAGCTTCAGCTGTTCAGCTTTGTAGTGACTTTTCGTTTGATAAAGATGTCATCGATGTAGCGGCAATATATGTCGGGCTTGCTTATTTTCTTGAATACTTCTTCTACGCAGCCCATGAAGAAGTTTGCCAGCAATACTCCTAAGGGAGAGCCCATAGCGACGCCGTCTATCTGCCGATATTTCAATTTCACTATCACTTTTAACGAGATCTGTCTCAGAGAAAATCTCCTGCCCGTATATACTCTCTCTCTCCTCTCTCTCTCTCTCTCTCTCTCTCTCTCTCTCTCTCTCTCTCTCTCTCTCTCTCTCTCTCTCTCTCTCTCTCTCTCTATATATATATATATATATATATATTAGTGATGGACCGAATGTCTATTTTCCGTATTCGCGAATGCGAATGCAAATGCAAATATTTGGTTTTAATATTCGCGAATGCGAATCCGAATTGCGATTATTACATAATATTTCAAGTAATACACTATTTTTGATATCATACAGGTAACTGAAATATTTTGTATGTATTGTAAGAGTTCAGCTATAAAAATATGAATGTCCAATGTAAATTCCATTCAATTTTCTGTTTCCAGGTTGCGGACGAGGACCCACTCTTATACGAATACTTATATGATAATATCTTACATGAATAATAATTATTGCAAGGTTTACACTTTGCAATGTCATTAGAGATATTCTCGAAATAATCCCAAACCACACTGATGTGACTGGACACAATTACGCCATTACGCTGCAATACTGTTCTCTTTCAAAGGAAGTTGATTGTGCTCGTGGGTGACAGAGAAGAGCACGTATATGCTTACTGCAGTATGGCCCACGGGCAATGAGTTGAGTTCAGTAACGGTGACCTTGAGAGTAGCGGCAGCCACTCTGTTGAAGGGTGGACGATGGACGTAGTGCCCGAGGGACTATGGCCTTGGCTACCACTACGCCTCCTTACCCCATTCTTTTAACTAACGCTCGGCTAAACTATTAATTATGTATATGTTTGCTTGTGTAATACTATGTTCACTTGTTACTTTTTTTCTTATTTATGTAAGTTTATTCATTTGGGCAAAATATTCGCATATTCGCAAATAACTACGAGTGGGAGTGCGAATGCAAATGCGAATCTGAATATTGAAAATACATGCGAATAT
>JACEEZ010019858.1:844236-856736 GCA_016584305.1 Chionoecetes opilio | reverse complement strand
CCCAAAAAAAAAAACCCCCCCCCCAAAAAAAGGGCCCCCCAAAAGGGGGGTTTTTTGGGGGGGCCCCAAAAAAAAAAAAAAAAAGGGGGGGGGGGGTTTCCCCAAAAAACCCAAAAAAAAATTTTTTAAAAGGGTTTTTTTTTTCCTAAAATTTTTTGGGGAAAAAAATTTTTTTTTAAATTTTTTTTTTTTTTTTTTTCCCCCTTTTTTTTTTTTCCCCCCCCCGGGGGAAAAAACCCCAAACCCCCGGGGCCCCCCCCCCCCCCCCCGGGGTTTTCCCCCCCCAAACCCCCCTTTTTTTTTTTCCCCCCCCCCCCCCAAAAAAAAACCCCCCCTTTTTTTCCCCTTCCCCCATTTTTTTTAAACCCCGGGGGGGGGCCCAAAAAGTTGAAATAAAAATTTTTTTTTGGGGGGTTTTTTTTTTTTTTAAAAAAATTTTTTTTTTTAAAGGGGGTTTTGGGGGTTTTTCCCCTTAACCTTTTCTTTTTTTTTCCCCCAAAAACCCCAAAAATTTTTTTTTTTTAAAACCCCCCCCCTTTTTTTGGGGGTTTTTTTTTTTTAAAAAACCCCCCCGGGGTTTTTTTTTTTTTGGGGGGGGGGGCCGGGGCCCAAAAAAAACCCCTTGGCCCCCGGGGGGGGGGGTTTTTTTCCCCCCCCGGGGGGGGGCCCATTTTCCCCCCAAACCCCCCCCCAAAAAACCCCCCCCCCCCGGGGGGGGGGTTTTTGGGGGGGCCCCCCCCCAAAAAAAAAAAAAAAAAAGGGGGGGGGGGGAAAAAAACCAAAAAGGGGGGAAAAAAGGGGGTTGGGGGGGAAAAAAGGGCCCCCCCCTTTTTAAAAAACCCCCCCCCCCCCCCCTTTTTTGGGGGGGAAAAAAAGGAAAAAACCCCCTTGGAAAAAAATTTTTGGGGGGGGGGGCCCCCCAAAAGGGGTTGGGTTTTAAAAATTTTTAAAAAAAAAAAATTGGGGGAAAAAAAGGGTTCCCAAAAAAAAAAAACCCCAAAAAAAAAACCCCCCCTTCCCCAAAAAAAATTTTCCCTTTTGGGGGGGGGCCCCCCCCCCCGGGGGGGGGGGGGGGGGCCCCCCAAAAATTTTTTGGGGGTTGGGAAAAAAAACCCCCCCCCGGGGGGGGCCCCCGGGCCCCCTTTCCCCCCCCTTTTTTTTTTTCCCCAAACCAAAAAAAAAGGGGGGGTTTGGGGGGCCCCCTTTTTCCCCCGGGGGTTGGGGGATTCCCCCCAAACCCCCCCCCCCCCCCCCCAAAAAAAAGGGGGGGGGGAAAAAAACCCCCAAACCCCCCCCCCCCCCCCCCGGGGAAAAAAAACCCAAAAAATTTTGGGCCCCCCCAAAAAAGGGGGGGGGGTTTTTCCCCCGGGGGCCCCGGGGGGTTTTAAAATTTTCCCGGGAAACCCCCCCAAAATTTTTTTTTCCCCCCCAAACCCCCCCAAAAAAAAAACCCCCTTTTTTTTTAAAAAAAAAAAACCCCCCCCCCCCCTTCCCAACCCCAAAAAAGGGGGGGGGGGCCCCTAAACCCCCCCAAAAAAAACCGGGGGGGGGGAAAAAACCCCCCCCCCCCCGGACCCCCCCTAAAACCCCAGGGGCCCCTTTTGGTTTCCCAAAAGGGGGGTTTTAAAAAGGGGGGGGGGCCCAAAAAAAAAGGGAAACCCAAAAGGGGGGCCCCCCCCCCCCCCCCCCTTTTCCCGGGGTTTTTCCCCTTTCCCCCCCCAAAAAAAGGGGCCCAAAAAGGGCCCCCCCCAAAGGGCCACCCCCCCCCCCCCGGGGGTGGGGGGCCCCCCCCCGGAAAAACCCCCCGGGGAAAATTAAAAAACCCCGGGGGCCCCAAATTTTAAAAAAAAAGGGTTTTTTTTTCCCCCCCCGGGGGGGGGGGGGAAAAAAACCCCCCCGGGGAAAAAAAGGGGGGGGGGGGGGGGGAAAACCCCCAAAGGGAATTGTCCCCCGGTTTCCCCAAAGGGGGCCCCCGGGTTTGGGGCCCCCCAAAAACCCCTGGGGGGGGGGGAAGGGGCCCCCCCTTTTTCCCCCAAATTTTTTTAAAACCCCCCAAAAAAATTTAAAGGGCCGGGGTGGGGGGGGGTTCCCCCCCCTTTATCCCCCCCGGGGGGCCCCCCGGGAAAATTTTTTCCCCCCCAAAAAAACCCCCCAAAAAAAAAGGGGGGGGGCCCCCCCCCCCGGGGGGCCCCCCCCCCTTTTTTGGGTTTAAAAAACCCCCCCCCCCCAAAAAGGGTTTTTGGGGGAAAAAAAAACCCCCCCCCTTTTTTTTTTTTAAAAAAAAAAAAATTTAAACCAGCTTTTTAAAAAAAAAAAAAAAAACCAACCAAAATTTTTTAAAAAAAGGTGAATAGAAAATTTAATTTTTTGTAAAAAAAAAAAAAAAAAACCCCAAACCCTTTCCCATCCTTTTTCCCCCTTTTAAAAAAAAGGCCCCCCTCCCAATTTTCCCCCCCAAAAACCCCCCCCCCCCAAAAAAACCCCTTAAAAAAAACCCCCCCCGGGGCCCCCAAAAACCCAAACCCTTTTAAAAAAAAATTTTTTTAAAATTCCCCCCGGAACCCCCAACCCCCCCCCCCTTTTTTTTGGGTCTTACGCCCTTATCCTCTCACTGCCATCGACATGAGCACTGCAACCCCACAACACACAACACATACCACGCACCAAAACATGTCACTAATATTCGCAAACCCCTGTACTTTTTTGTCACATTCCCTCCTCCACCCCCCCCAAACCCCCCCCATACCCAACACCTAAACACTACCCCAAAAACCCTCCTTCACCCTCCCCCTTCCCCATGCCCTTATTTTATCCCCTCTCCCCCCCCTTTCTCCCCCCCCCACAAAACCCCCCTTCCCCTTCCCCTAACAAAAAATTTTGTACCCGGGGGGGAAGAATCAAATAGTAAAATTGGTGGTTAAAACAAAAAGTAATTGGTATATTTTGAAAAAAACAAAAAGTACAATATTATAAAAAATAAAAAATGATAATAAAAATGATAATCTAATAAAAACCAATGATGTAAAAACAATAATGGTAATGATTATAATAAAATGGGAAAATCATACTTTCGACGATTTTTTCTCAGAAACCGTGATTTTAAAAAAAAACACCCCACACACCCCAAAAGGAAAATGCGGGGGTCCCCCTGGGGTGGTAGTGGGTTTGCAAGCTCGGTTCCCCCAATCCCCGAAGTCCCCCCGGGGTTTAATTCACCCCGGGCCGGAGCGGGGAAAAAATGGGCGGTTTTCCCCTTAAAAACCCGGAGCCCCTGTCCATCCAGTAGTGAAGGGGTACCGGGTGTTAGGGTGGGGTTTGGGTGACTCGCCTCTCGGGGTGAGGTGCGATGACCCTGTATCTCACACGAGTAAAGATTTCCCTCTCAGGTAAAGTCAGGTCAAGCCACTGGTCGTACAAACTCGTAGCAAACTCTTGCAATGTCGTAGCACTCGTAAACGGCTCATAACAACTCGTACCGACTCGTACCAATTTGTCATCAAAAATTTGAAATTTCTCCCAATTCGTAGTTACTCGTACATATTCGTGGAGACACTCGTAGTACTCGTAACTATGCGTACAAACTTTTAGCAAAGTCGTCCCAACCCTCGTACAAATTCGGATTGGGTATACGAAAACGACCTTTAAAGCAGTGATAAGCTCTCGGGGCCTTTTCTCCACCGAGTAGGACGCCGATTTGGGATTCGTGCTACTCTTGAATGTGTGAAAGGGGCTTTAACGACAAGCGACGATCTCCCCGGGAATATAACCGACTGGTAGTCCCGACACACCTCAACTCCGGCCGGTCCGCCGCGCCACGCCGACCACCACACGCCGGCCCCCTGTCCGTGGATATTTGATGGAATCCTTCAAGCCATTTCAACCCTCCTATGCACATTATAAGTACCTTATTTTAGTGCTAGCTAAGGGGAGGCGGTGGCGGTGGTTAGCGTCTTGGAGTGGTGAGCTCTATGTCCCGAGTTCGAATCCTGCCGGGGACACAACTCTTTCGGCCATCATTACACGGGGGCGACCAGAGCTGGGAAAATGAGCACAAAATCCGATTCAAGTCCCACCAAGGAGCAACTGTAATCCATCGTCGAGTAGCCGAAGCAACCCGCATGCTGCATTCCGTTCCTTCGACTGCGACTTCAAGTGTGGCGGAAGGGTAATAGGTTGGGAGCGGTGTGCCTAAAACTGAGGGTAGACCATCACAGAAAACGGACCTTCACCTATAACATCACAGATGTCACTATAAAAATCCGACCTGCGCCACCAACGGGCGGAGGACCAACCATCATCAACCTCCAGAATGAAAATAAAATAGCCTCCAGGCGCTATACGTTTGACTTCAACGAAAAAAAAGAAAAAAAAAGAAAATAGCTGGGGTATTTTGCCGGGAAAAAATATAATCAGGTATTACGAAGGTAATAATTCGATTCAGTTCATAACTAATAATTTATGTGCATAATTTTTACATCTCTCTCTCATTATCTCTCTCTCTATCTCTCTTTTTTGACAGAAAAGAAAAACAAAATCTGACAAATTTTATCTTAAAACGTGTCTCGTTTTCCTCCTCCACAGCTACATTCTTCCTACCTCCCTTAACTTTTCTCCTCTTTCTTTCTCTGTATTTTCTTTCAGCTAGACGCATGTCCCTACCTCACTTTAGGTCTCGGCCTTGGTCCATTAAAGAACCTAATTCTTTAGTCCCCCCTAGGTCTCGGCCGCATGAAACCCCTTTTTTTCTCTTTTTAGTGACGTTATTTTCCAACAAACATTTTTTCTCCCCTTTCATTATCCATGTTCCTCCTTACCATTTCCTTCCCTTTTTCTCTCCTTCCCTCGCCCTTCCTTTCAGTGTTCCTTCCGCTATTTTCAAGACCTTTCTCCCGCTGGCTGAATAGAGGAGAGAAAGAGAGAGAGAGCAGCGCGGGGGGTATTGACACCAGATTGCGCCCTTAAGACGCATTGGCGGCTTCCATCATGACCGAGACAGGGCTTTGCATGTCTCCGGTGGGTAACGAGAGGCAGTCCCGCAGCCACACAACCTTACGAAAAAAACTTCAAAAGAAAGCAACCACTGCAAACGTCGGCCTGGCTCAAGGGCGTCCAAGTGAGGCGAAAAGGAAAAGGAAAAAAATATTACATAGCAAACTAGAATCCTTGAGCCGACAACGCCGCCCTAGCACGTAAAGGTACGTACATACCACTCATTTCGTTGGACGACGGAAAGAAGAAAAAATCGAACAAGCCAAAGGAGAGACAACACAGGCGACGACTTTGTAAATAAAGGTTCATCCACCAAAGCAATACTGGAAACCTTACATCCAATCTATAAATGACACTTGGCCTTACTATGCCTTATTTCTTTGTCTTTTTCTGGACATAGGAGTATTGCTTGTCTTTCGGTCTACATCAAATTTCTCTGTTTTCAGTCTGTTATAAGGTCTAATCAGTGGAATTAGCAGTGATACAGCACGTTTGCTGAGATATAAGGTAGGAAGGATAATAGATCACAATCTGATGTAAAACATATTGCAAGGAGACTTAGATAAATTTAAATGAGTGGGTAAGGTCAGGTGGCAGATGGAAGTTGATATTGGATAAGTGTAGCATAATTGAATGTTGGTACAAAAAAAATCCTGGTAATATGTACAAATACGTAATGTATCATGAAAGATCAGCAGTGATAAAGATCTGGGAGTGCGGGTAAGCTCAGACTTCCGCTACTAGGAATCAAGTGTTGGGTTAGAAATCGAGCTAATAGGGTGTTAGGATTCAGTACCATGAGTTGTTATAAGTAGAAGTGCTGAGGTTATCTAAAGCTTTATTTTACTCTAGTCAGACCTCAACTGCTATGCGTACAGTTTTGGTCTCCCTTATTAATATGGAGGATGGATTGTTATCATCATTAGTTATATAATTCGTTATTCATATGGACATTGTTAGAAGCAGTGCAGAGAAGGATGACCAAAAATGATACAGGGGTGGCGTAACTTTCGTTATGAGAAGAAATTGAAGCTATTGAATTTACACTCACTCGAGAGGCGTAGAGTAGGAGCGATCTGATAGAAGTTTAAGTGGTTAAATGGGATACATATAAAGGAGATGTAAGAAAATTTCTTACGGGCTAGTAATCAGGGTAGAAACAAGATGCTAACGGATTCAAGCTGGAAAAGCGTAGATTTTAAAATGGAAATAAGGAAAAAACTGGTTCACAAATAGGGTGATAAATGATTGGAATGGACTCGGTGGTCAGTGCGGAGTCAATAGGGAGCTTTAAAGGAAGCTGGATAATTTCATGGACGGGATGAAAGGTTAATGTAGGTGAGTGTTTAAAGTAACAGGAACTACACGTGAACACGTCCGTCAGCAATGCACTTATATTCGAGACCGGACACCTTTTTCTTATCCGTCGTTACCACTGCCCTTTCATTGGACCATCTCTCAAACATCACAAACCTGGTGCGACACGAAGAGTGTTCTCAGGTTATTTATCAGTCATCACCGATTGCAACACGAACAATCTAATTTAAACAAATCAGTATATACAAGAAAGGTTTAAGTGTGCGCTTTTCGGACTCGCAGATAAAAGGCACAGTCCAGCGTTACGCAAAAAAATGACTACTTCCGGTGCGCTACACTACACTGTAATACCTCTAAATTCACGTAACATTTTTTCTCCTAGCACCATTTACCTATCTTATTATATTAATAATATAAGCGAAAGTGCGGCTGTCTGGAGTCTTGGTGTCAGTCTGTCTGTCTGTGTGTGTGTGTGGAGAGGTTCCGCCCCCGCTGGGCAAACACTCATATGGCACATTTTTGGAATCAGGTTGACCAGGAAGGTCATAAGCCCATTTATGAGATGATCCGATCACGTGTTTTTTCTTTTTTTTTTTAGCAGCCTATTAGCGAGAATTGTGAAAACAAAAGTGGGTTGCGAGAATTGAGAAGCCTTGATGTAGGTATGGGTAATGGGTGAGTGAATGGTTGGAGGTGATGGGTAATGGGCGTTGGGTGATGGTGTGATTGAATGGGTGGGGGGTGATGGGTGAGTGAATGGGTGGGGGGTGATGGGTGAGGGGAGGGAATAGGTGGGGGGTGATGGGTAATGGGTGAATGAATGGGTGTGTGGTGATGGTAAGGGTTAATGAATGGGTGGGAGGGTGATGGGTAATGGGTGAGTGAATGGGTGGATGGTGATGGTAATGGGGTGGAGTGAATGGGTGTGTGGTGAGGGAATGGGTGAGTGAATGGGGGGGGGTGATGCGGTAATGGGTGAGTGAGATGGGTGGGGGGTGATGGGTAATGGTGAGTGAATGGGTGGGGGGTGATGGGTAATGGGGAGTGAATGGGTGGGGGTGATGGGAATGGGTGATGAATGGGTGGGGGAAATACATACATTATTACATCCATGATTTCAGGAAAGTTAGAAGGGGCTATCTGGAGAGTCCATGTTTGGTGAGGCGAAGGACCACCAAATAGCCCTCAGCAGGAGCTAGTCCAACAAGTCCGGCCCGGAGGGCGGCTTTGCGGTAGTTACTATATAGTGTTGGCTTGTTTACCATCTTGAGGTTAGCATGTCCGTCCACACCAAATGGAAACTTTGTTGGCTTTGCAAACTGTTGGAAACAAAGTTTACAAACTGTTTGGAAAACAAAGTTTGCAAATTGTTTCCACACAGTTTGCAAACAGTTGGAAAACGTTCGGAAATAGTTTTGTAAAGGTTATTTGTTTCCCACCAGATCTTCCGGAAACATCAAGAAACATTTGGGTGTGCGTGTGTGTGTGTGTGGTGTGTGTTATTCACCCATGGTCTTGTCCACGCGAGCTGGCTCGCGATCGCCCAGTTTTTCACCCGGTCAGTGCGAGCTTGGAGCTATTTATTACCGATCCTTTGGGCAAGGCTGGGACCTCCACACCACACCCCCCCATCCCCTTGCTCGCGGGGGACAGTAACCGCCGAATTTGTCAGTGAAAAATCCCCGGGAGCGCGAGGATTCGAACCGCCTACCCAAGAATGGGAGGCCATCACGTTCTCATCTGACCATCGCGCGGTGTCAGTTGTGTGTGGTGTGTGTGTGTGGTGTGTGTGTGTGTGTGTGTGTGGGTGTGTGCATCGTGTGTGCGTGCGTGCGTGTCTGGCTCGTGTAATGTTGGTTAAAGGAAAATGGCAGTAGTGAGAATCATCGGTTCAACGCGTGGCGTCAAGTGGTAAACACTTATCTGCAGACAGAAAACTTTGAAACATATTATTGAGTTAACGTACTCTGCAACTGCCAGAAAATACCTGCAGAAAAATAACTGCTGTGGAATATATACATAAAACTGAAGAAGGTGGATGGCTATGATGGAAATATGCCAATAAACTTTTCATGGAAGTAGGTGTGAAACAGAAAAGAAGATCAAAGCCCGTCAAAAGTACAGTTCAGAAGGGAGCATTAAGACTAATATTATTCTTCAGTGAGTGTATATTAAGTAAAATACAGAGGTCTACTGACCAGCATCCTCCCCACTCGAATAAATATGTATATATGATATATATATTATATAGAAGAGGGATTACGTCTAGATATCGATATATCGAATATATATAGATATATATATATATAAAATAATATATATATATATATATATATATATATAAAATATAGTGATATATAGAATGATAGATAGATATATATATAGATATTAGATAAAAGTTAGATATAAAGAACTATATATATATATATATAATATATGATAGATAGATATAGTTAGAGATATAGAGGATATAGTATATTTATAGATAAATATAGTTATATATATATAGAGATACAGATTTCAGTTGTTCTCAGGAGATATATATCTATATATTAGATCTATAATATATATATAGATATATATATATATATATATATATATACTACTATATATTAGACAGATTTCAGTTGTTCTCAAGGATATATTATATATACAGATTTCAGTTGTTCTCAGGTAGAATATATATATATATATATGTATAAATTATATATATACAGATTTCAGTTGTTCTCAGGATATATAATATATACAGATTTTCAGTGTTCTCAGGATATATATATAGTTATATATAATATATAGATATTATATATATATATAGATATATTATATAATTATTATATATAGATATATATACAGATTTCAGTTGTTCTCAGGATATTATATACTATATATAATATATATATATATATATATAATATATAATATTTATGCCATATTTTATGTAATATATAATCTATATATATATATATTTAGTATATATATATATATATATTATGTATCTATATATATATATAGATCTTATATATATATATATATATATTTATAATTATATATATATATATATATATAGATATATATATATTATAATATATATATATATATATATATATTATATATTATATATATACAGATTTCAGTTGTTCTCAGGATATATATTATATATATATAATATATATATATATATATATATATATATATACAGATTTCAGTGTTTCTCAGGATATATATATATATATATATTATATATATATATATATATTCTATATATATATATATATCCGAGAGCAACTGAAATCTGGACAGGATACATTGTTTGCAAACTTTTTGGAAACTGTTTGGACAATATTTGGAAACAGTTTGGAAATTATTTGGAAAACTTTGCAAGCTGTTTCCAAAGAATGTTTGCAAACTGTTTGGAAAAATTTAGCAAACTGTTTCAAAACAGTGTTTGCAAACTGTTTGGAAACAGTTTGCGAACAATGTTTCCAAACAAAAAATTACGGTGTGGACGGGCCATAAATTAACACACACACACACATATATATATAAAATCACTCTATCTTTCTCTCTCTCGCTCGCATTCCATTCCTCATTCTTAACCATGGTGTTTCAATATTTATCTACGTATGAGTCCACTTTATGAATGAGTATTCATCTATATTTACTTCTGTCCCATTGCATGCCTTTCCCTCACTTTCCCACTTTCCAAAAAGTTCTCCCTTGCCCTTGACCAGGCAAGGACTAATCCAGGAAGGAGTGGTCGTTCGTTCGGCTAAGCCCATGAATCAGGCTCGCCGCTCACCCACAGTCTGTTCCTGCGCTGCCGCCATCCCGCCTCTGCTTTACGACGCCACCACCACCATGCCAACGGAGCCAGACTGGTGAATTACTATTGTATTCCAAGTGGTGCGTCACAGAGACGAACCTAAACTATATGTGAGGAAACACTCATTCAGCGTCAACATATGCAGAAAAGGGCTTTAGGAAAACTGCATCTACTGCCAAGGGATGCTGCATATGGATGCTGATGATAGTGTCGACCGACTTGAGCCACACCAGATGGACCGAATAAACGGGGAGAGGAGGACCGAAGAGAGCGGGAGAGAGGAAATGAGAGAGAGCGGGGAGAGAGAGAAGAGAGAGAGCGGGGAAGAGAGAGAAAGAGAGAGATGCTGGGAGAGGAGAGAGGAAAGAGAGAGAGCTGGGAGAGACAGAGAAAGTAAGGAGAGAGATATAGAGAGAAGAGAGAGAGAGAAGAGAGAGAAGAGAGAGACACAGATAGAGAGAGAGAGCGAAGAGAGTGGGGGGACAGAGGAGAGAGAGAGAGAGAGAGAGAGAGAGAGGAGAGAGAGAGAGAGAGAGAGAGCAGAGAGAGAGAGAGATAGAGAGAGAGACACAGGAGAGAGAGAGAGAGATGAGAGAGAGAGAGAGAGAGAGAAGAGAGAGAGAGAAGAGAGATAGGAGAGAGGACACAGAGAGATAGAGAGAGAGAGAGAGAGAGAACACAGAGAGAGAGAGAGAGAGAGAGGAGAGAGAGAGGAGAGAGAGACACAGAGAGAGAGAGAGAGAGAGAGAGAGAGAGGAGACGAGAGAGAGAGAGAGAAGAGAGGATAGAGAGAGAGAGAGAGAGATAGATGACACAGATGGAGAGAGAGAGAGAGAGAGAGAGAGAGAGAGAGAGAGAGAGAGAGAGAGAGAAGAGAGAGAGAGAAGAGAGAGAGGAGAGAGTACAGAGAGAGACAGAGATAGAGAGAGAGATGAACAGAGAGAGATGATGAGAGAGAGAGAGAGAGAGAGAGAGAAGAGAGAGAAGAGAGAGAGAGATAGAGAGAGACAGAGAGAAAGAGAGATGAGAAAGAGAGAGAGAGAGAACTAGAGAGGGATTAGAGAGAGAGAGCGAGTAGAGAGGAGAGAGAGAGAGAGAGAGAGATGAGATAGAGAGAGAGACAGAGAGAGAGAAATGAGAGATGAGAGAGACAGAGAGAGAGAGACAGAGAGTAGCGAGAGGAGAGAGACAGAGAGAGAGAGCGAGACACGAGAGAGACAGAGAGAGAGAGAGACAGAGAGAGAGAGATAAGGAGAGACAGAGAGGAGAGGAGAGAGACAGGAGAGAGATGAGAGAGATAGAGAGAGAGAGAGAGACAGGCAGAGGAGAAGGAGAGAGAAGACAGAGAGAGAGAGAGAGACATAGAGAGAGCGAGAGGAGAGAGACTAGAGAGAGAGAGAGAGACAGAGAGGAGAGAGAGAGAGAGAGAGAGAGAGAGACATAGAGAGAGAGATAGAGCGAGACAGAGAGCAGAGAGAGAGAGACAGAGAGAGAGATAGAGAGAGAGAGAGATAGGAGAGAGAGAGAGAGATAGAATAGAGAGATGATATAGATAGAGAGAGAGATTGAGAGAGAGAGAGAGAGAGAGAGAGAGAGAGAGAGAGAAGAGAGAGACATGAGAGAAGAGATAGAGATGACGAAGAGAGAGAGAGAGAGATAGAGAGAGAGAGAGAGAGAGAGAGGGAGAGAGAGAGAGAGAGAGAGAGAGAGAGAAGAGAGAGAGATAAGAGAGAGAGAGACGTGAGAGAGAGAGAGGAGAGACAGAGAGAGAGAGACAGAGAAGAGAGCGATAGCTAGAAGAGAGAGATAGAGAGAGAGAGAGAGAGAGAGAGAGAGAGAGAGAGAGAGACATAGAGAGAGTAGAGAGAGAGAGTACAGAGGAGAATAGAGATACAGAGAGAGACAGAGAGAGAGAGGAGAAAGATGAGATAGAGATGAGAGATAGAGACAAGGACAGATGAGAGACAGGATAATGAGATTAGCCGAACAGAGAGAAGAGCCGACCAGATAGAGAAGAATGAGAGAATAGAGAGAGAAAGAGAGAGAAGATAGATAGAAAGAGAATAGAGAGATATAGATAGACAGAGATAGGAGAGAGACCATAGAGAGAAGCGACGAAGAGAGAGAGAGAAGATAGATATCCTAGATAGGAGAGAGGAGAGAGAGAGAGACGAGTATAGATAGAATATATAGATAGAGACGGAGAGACATAGAGGGAGAGAGAGGAGAGAGAGAGATAGATGAGAGTAGAGACATGGAGGAGAGAGAGAGATAGAGATAGATAGGATATTACAGATAGAGATAGAGAGAGGATAGAGAGAGAGATAGTGAGAGATAGGATAGGAGACAGAATAGATTATAGATGTTG
>JACEEZ010019858.1:819236-836736 GCA_016584305.1 Chionoecetes opilio | reverse complement strand
CTTTACGTGCTAGGGCGGCGTTGTCGCGCTCAAGGATCTAGTTTGCTATGTATATATTTTTTTCCTTTTCCTTTTCGCCTCACTTGGACGCCCTTGAGCCAGGCCGACGTTTGCAGTGTTGCTTTCTTTTGAAGTTTTTCGTAGAGGTGTCGTGGCTGGCGGGACGGCCTCTCGTTACCCACCGGAGACATGCAAATCCCGTGTCTCGGGTCATGATGGAAGGCCGCCATGCGTCTTAAGGCGGCAATACTGGGTGTCAATACACCCCGCGCTGCTCTCTCTCTCTTTCTCTCCTCTATTCAGCCAGCGGGAGAAAGTGCTTGAAAATATGGCGGAAGGAACACTGGAAAGGAATGCGAGGGAAGGAGAGAAGAAGGAAGGAATGGATAAGGAGGAACATGGATAATGAAAGGGGAGAAAAAATGTTTGTTGGAAAATAACGTCACTAAAAGAGAAGAAAAAAGAGGATTCATGCGGCCGAGACCTAGGGCGACTAAAGAATTAGGTTCTTTAATGGACCAAGGCCGAGACTAAAGTGAGGTAGGGACATGCGTCTAGCTGAAAGAAAATACAGAGAAAGAAAGAGGAGATAAGTTAAGGGAGGTAGGAAGAATGTAGCTGTGGAGGAGGAAAACGAGACACGCTTAAGATAAATTTGTCAGATTTTGTTTTTCTTTTCTGTCAAAAAAAGAGAGATAGAGAGAGAGATAATGAGAGAGAGATGTGAAAAATTATGACACATAAATTATTAGTTATGAACTGAATCGAATTATTACCTTCGTAATACCTGATATATATTTTCCCGGCAAAATACCCCAGCTATTTTCTTTTTTTTTCTTTTTTTTCGTTGAAGTCTACGTATAGCGCCTGTAGGCTATTTTATTTTCATTCTGGAGGTTGATGATGGTTGGTCCTCCGCCCGTTGGTGGCGCAGGCTGGATTTTTATAGTGACATCTGTGATGTTATAGGTGAAGGTCCGTTTTCTGTGATGGTCTACCCTCAGTTTTTAGGCACACGCTGCCACCTATTACCCTTCCGCCACACTTGAAGTCGCAGTCGAAGGAACAGGAATGCAGCATGCGGGTTGCTTCGGCTACTCGACGATGGATTTACAGTTGCTCCTTGGTGGGACTTGAACTCGGGATTTTGTGCTCACTTCCCAGGCTCTGGTCGACCACGTTAATGATGGCCGAAAGAGTTGTGTCCCCGGCAGGATTCGAACTCGGGACATAGAGCTCACCACTCCAAGACGCTAACCACTCGGCCACCGCCTCCCCTTAGCTAGCACTAACTAAGGTACTTATAATGTGCATAGGAGGGTTGAAATGGCTTGAAGGATTCCATCAAATATTCCACGGACAGGCGGGCCGGCGTGTGGTGGTCGGCGTGGCGCGGCGGACCGGCCGGAGTTGAGGTGTGTCGGGACTACCAGTCAGGTTATATTCCCGGGGGAGATCGTCGCTTGTCGTTAAAGCCCCTTTCACACATTCAAGAGTAGCACCGAATCCCAAATCGGCGTCTACTCGTGGAGAAAAGGCCCCGAGAGCTTATCACTGCTTTAACGGTCGTTTCTCGTATACCCAATCACGAATTAGTACGAGTTGGTACGACTTTGCTAAGAGTTTGTACGCATAGTTACGAGTACTTACGAGTGTCTCCACAATATGTACGAGTAACTACGAATTGGTAGAAATTTCAAATTTTTGATGACAAATTGGTACGAGTCGGTACGAGTTGTTATGAGCCGTTTACGAGTTGCTACGACATTGCAAGAGTTTGCTACGAGTTTGTACGACCCAGTGGCTTGACCTGACTGACCTGAGAGGGAAATCTTTACCTCGTGTGAGATACAGGGTCATCTGCACCTCACCCCGAGAGGCGAGTCACAAACCCCACCCTAACACCCGGTACCCATTCACTACTGGATGGACAGGGGCTCCGGTGTTTTTAAGGAGACCGCCCATTTTTCTCCACTCCGCCCGTGAATTGAACCCGGGACTTCGCGATTGTGAACCGAGCGTGCTAACCACTACCTACACCACGGAGCACCCGCGCGTGTGTGTGTGTGTGTGTGTGTGTAATCACGGTTTCTGAGAACAATCGTACTGCAGTATGATATTCCACTTATTATCATCATTACCATTATTGTTGTTATCATCATTGTGTTTTTATTAAGATTATCATTATTATTATCATTATTATTATTATAATTATTGTACTTTTTGTTCTTTTCATACTATACCAATTACTATTGATTTACCACCAATTTTACTATTGATTCTTTCCCTCCGCTACAAATATGTTAGTGAAGGGGAAGGAGGGGGTAGTGGCGGAGAATGAGAGGGTGATAAATAAAGGCATGTGAAGGTGGATTGTGAAGGATGTGTGTGTATGTGTGTAGGTGTGGGTATGGGTGGGTGGGTGGGTGGAGGAGGTGAATGTAGACAAGAAGTACATGGGTTGCGAATATTAGTGACATGTGTGTGTGCGTGCGTATGTGTGTGTGTGTGTGTGTGTGTTGCAGTGCTCATGTCTGTATTGCAGTGAGAGGATAATGACGTAAGACACAAAGATAAGACGTGTGGTGGTGGTCGCGGCAATAATCTGAATGGTGATAGATGCATTACGGCTATAAAGCTATGATGCAGATTGGTAATGGATTGGAGTCTGGCTGTCGGACTGAGTGTCCCTGATTGTGATGTCCTGAGTTTCCTCTTCGGAAGAAAATAGCTGTTCCGACCTGGGCATCGGTCTCTTCTGGAAATGGCGTGACATGATGGACCAGGTTAGGGTACGCCGTATAACAAAAATTCTTTTTCTCAACTTTGGCATGCCAATTTTCTATGTCAAATGGAATTCTAAGACGATTTTATCTAGTTCCATTTTTGCCTTTGAGCAATTCTTACTATGCAAAATCGCACTTTTATATTGCACCCTTATCGAATAATGCTTAAATGAGTACGCAGTGTCCGGTTGGTCCTGTTTATTGCATCATGCACAATAGAGTTCCAAAGACTAGCGTGGTAGCTTCTGATCAGTTGATCATCAGGGAACATCACAGGTACAGCCTCTACGTTGGGTAGAACGTGTCCATCTTCCCTTTTTAGACTGAGCAGGGGATGGTCTCCGTTGGCCGAGCCCATGAACGTCTCTGCCTGCTCCCACCACNGATTAGGGGTTGATCCACCAGCTCAACCCGAAAATACACGCATATTCAGTGATGGTAGGGTTGAAATGAAAGCCTGCATTCAAGTGATTTTTATGTGCTTTAACCCCACAATTTCAGTGGTCGTGAACTTGCATCTCACTACCCCAGCTTCCATCATTGAACCATTCATTCAATACTTTCGCTTTACTCACATACCATATCTCTTAGAGTTGGAGTAGTGTACCTACTCTTCTCAGACATCCTTGCCCACCAATCACACATTCCTTTATCCTCTACATACTCTTTTAGGTAAATATGCAGTTTCAACCAATACTCCCTTTTGACCAATACTCTTCTGACATAACTGGTGGGGGCTACGCCCCCCAAGACCCCCTGCTAGTTACTAATCTAACCCGGGCATTGATTACGTAACCTAACCTCACTGGGGGGGGTTGCGCCCCCCCAGATCCCAATGTGTTATTTTTTCATTTACGACAGCTTTTGTGTGGGTTAGAAATACTTCTTATAATAAGAACGAAACGTTCAGGGTACTTAAAACCACCGATTGGTTGTGTTGTATTGTATTGGTCTAAACTACACTTAAAAAAAAAATAAAAAAAATACCTTTATGTATTTCACTTTTCCACCTACAGTATACATGCATTCCACGCACTAGTACACCGGTGCTCGAATGTCTCTTATCTTTGCCTCTCCGTAGCATTGATGCGAGGAGGATGCAGTCAGTTCGTACACAAGTTGTTTCGTACACCAGTAGATTCGATCATTCGTAGACCTAAAAGTTGTTTAGTAGTCTATATGAAACTATAGTTGTTTCGTACACTCAGGTCAGAGTTTAACTTGATGATTAGAGTTACGAAACGACACACCAGGTATATATGTACGAAAAAACTCAAAATCTGTGTACGAAACAGCTAACAAAACCTGGTTACGAAACAACTTGTGTACGAAACTCCCTGTATTGCTAGTCCATCCGTATCCTTCACTTACTCATTCTCTCCATCTTATCCTTGTCTCCTATTCTCCTCCTTCACTTCCCGCATCTTCCTCTCCCATATCATCTTATCTATACACTTCTAGCACAAGACACATTTCTTTTTTATTTGCACTCCACTCATTCCAGTCACCTATAGGGATTCGGCAGCATACCATTCATTGCACCCTTTATTTTAATTCACATTCCCCCTACAGCGTCCTGACCAACTATAAACAACTCAACATGAAATAAACAACTAATAACATAACTTTATATGGCTTGTATATTAGAAAAGCCTTCATCATGCGACCCTACGAACAGTGTGCGAGTGGTCTTCAGCAACCTTAGCACTACGGTGGAACAACGAACAAATATGGCGGATGGATGTTCGCAAAGATCGTTTGATAATACCTCTAAACGCGTTACGAACGTTCCAAGATCAATCTAAGTGCAAAGATGATCTTAGAGACGCGTTACGAACGTTCGAACATCCGGCCCCAGCAGTGGTCAGTGCGGAAGCAGAAGTGCAGTGGCGGGTGGGGATGGTGATGGAGGGACTTGCAGCTCACAGCTGGTGGTGGCTTTGTGTGTGGTAGAAGTAGCGGTGGTGGTGGAGGTAGTGGTGGAGGTAGAGGTGGAGGTGGAGAGGTGGGGTGATGTGGTGGGGATGGAGTTGATGTGGAGGGGGAGGGGTGGATATTCGCTTGGTGTCGACGGCCAGCGAGGAGGTATGTACGCTGTTTTGAGTAAGTGCCGGGGGAGGAACCCGCCACCGCCTATAGTGCAGGTTCTTCCTTCAAAACAGCGGAAGGATTGGACCGGCTGTGGACTTGGTTAAGTTCCATGCGTGGTGGAATATTCGCAAGGTGAGGCCTGCGAGGAGGATTAATGTCGTCAGGGCTGGGCCGCGACGGAGGTGGGGTGATGTGGTGGTGGGGGTGATGTGGAGGAAGTGGTGGGATGTGGAGGAGGTGGGGGGACTATGCGGTGGGCCCTTTCCGGTTAATGTACACGGGTCGTGGTGGGTAAAAATTTATGTATGCTTTTAATTTTTTAATGCTTTGAATCCCTGTTTTCATGTAAACAGGAATTTTTAATTATTGTTTTTTTGTACTTTGTTCTGTGTGTGTTTTTAAAGGGTGCTATTTTAGGGTGCTTTTTTTTGTTGGTGACCAGGGTCGGTCAAGCTGGGGAGGGGATAATTTACGTGAAACGTAATTGTAATGTGGGGGGGGGAGAGGCATGTCTGTTAGGTACGCCTATAAAAAAATTTTTCTTTTTTCCCAAATTTTGGCATCCCAATTTCCTATAAAAAATTAGAATTCAAAAGACGATTTTACTGGGTCCATTTTTGCATTTAAAGAAAATTCTTACTATGAAAAATGGGCATTTTTTATATTGCACCCTTATCGAATAATGCTTAAATGATAGCAGTCCCCCGGTTTGGGTTTCCTGTTTTTGCATCAGCACCAATATTTTTCCAAAAGAAACGTGGTAAGCTCTTTCTGTCAGTTGTTCATCAGGCACTACATCACAGTGTCCACACCCTCTACGTTGGCCTAAAACGTTCCATCATGTCCTTCTTAGACCTAAAACGGGGCAGGTCTCCCCTGGTGGCCCCCCGGGCCCCGATGAACCCGCCCTGGGGCTCCCTGCCCCACCACTGCTGCCGCGCCCTTTTGTCACCTGTTTCACGACTCTTTCGGTGCTCTGAGTGTGGATGGAACTCCGGAACCTCGACGGCTTGCCCGGGATCTCCGGGAAATCTGATCCCCGGACGTGAACGGTAAATGCCGGCTCTGCACCTGGCCAAGCTGCACTGATCAGTGTCTGAAAGCTGGTCCCCTGCATTTCAGTTTGGGGGTGTGATGCGAGGTCTTACACTTGTTCCCCATACCCCCTCGCCAGCCCTCAGCTTAAAATGGGGGTCAGGGCGAACCGGGGCCCGCCCCTCACTCTGATCCCCATCAGGAGAGGGGGCACATTCGAGTGTGCAACCTCTCCTGTCCGCACTTAAAAGGTCACACTGTTTGGCCCTTTTTGGGGCTGCGACCTCATCACTCTGAGCTGCGTGGGGATGTGCTTGGGGCCGTCCTCTAGTCTGTGGTAACCCCTTGATGTCGTATAGAGTTTAAAGTACACCTGCGGCAGTACTTGATAGGATTTTCCAGGGTGTTCAGTTCTTTGCCATCATCCATGCTTTCTGGTCCACATGTAAAAACGGGCGACGGGGCTTGGTGAGAATCTGGAGTGGGACCCCTTGCCAACTTGATCTCCTGCGCTCGGACGGGAAACGCCCCCTTCACAGCCCGGACCAGCTGGGAGGGACCTGCTGGTCATGGCAGTTGACCGGATATCTCCGTATCTCCGTGAGATCTTCACCGCCTGGCACTCCCCTGAACTCTCGTTGACTGCATCTCATTCACGCGGACGCAGACTGCCACTGGCCCGTGAACCCCGTGTCAGATGAGGTAGGCCCGTCGATCTGGTGATAAAGGGGGCGCAGGGGGAACCGTTTGTGTCAACACCAAAAACTCCAGAAGAGCTTGCGTCCCAGCTCTTCTCCAAAATGGGCGTGAGTACCACCCTTCCACCCCGTGTTGGCCCTAGTTGAGTCCCCTTTCGTACGATCATTATCGGTGGGTCATATGTCACCAGCAATCATAGAACCCGAAACCCCCTTAACGCAGGCTTTTCAGTGGCACCGGGTCCCCTGGTAAAAAAATGCCAAAGGTACCTTCCAAGGCTCCTCTGTCACTGAAAACATGCTCCTCCCTGATAACCTTGGGGGCAGTTTCCCTAGCTGTCGGCACCATCGCCCCGGTCTTGCCTTCCTCCTCGTAACCCAATCCAATATTTTGGGACCCTGGGGGCTTCCCCCGGTCAAAGGGCCCTGGGCCCATGCCATGGGATCCTGCCTGGCCCTCCTCAGCTTTTTAGGATCACAGAAAAGGACGACATGTCTGGGAGAGGGGGGGTCGTCAGCGATAAGATCCTGGAGGGAAACCAGAAGCCAAGGCAGCAGCAGCAGTGGGCGGGAAAGTCGAACCGGATGCTTGCCAGCGCCAGGTTCCGGACTGGGGATTGTGTTTCTTCTTGCAGCTGGCCTTTCCAAATACTGCATCACAAAAGGGGGGCCAGGGACCCCAGCCTCTCCCCGACGTCCGGTCCCACCATATGGGACCTTCTGTTTCTCCTGCCCTTTCCCTAGTGGCAGGGTGAACGACTCCTCCCTCCCTCCTCGAACCTGGTGTCTTCACCCGGCCCCCGGAAATTGCTCCTGCACTCAAGACTCTGACCTTTTCCTTTTTTTTTGCTTCTGCTTCTTCGCTTAGCCTCCTCTTTTCCCAAATGCTTTCTCTTTGCTGCTTTCACTTGTCTATGCGTCTCATTTTTGTCTACCCCTGCATCCATTGCACTCTCCTCCTCACTTTTTTCCTCTGGTATAAAGCCATCCAGGGCTAAATGGGACTTTGGGCCCGGGGTAAGCAACTGCCCGTGTGCTCTCGCGTGGCACGCTGGGGGTTGGAGCAGTGGGATTTCTGGTCCTTGCAGAGGGGTCGTGTGAGGGCAGGCCGTTATGTCAAACACCCGTCCCAAATTTTTCTCCACGAATTTCCTTTACTCTTTAGTTGCTCTGGGCTCTCACCACTTCACTAACCTTCTTCCAAAAATTTTCTATCCTTCTGGGCACGGGCCGGTCAAAAAAACCCAACCCTGGAGGTGCAAACTGGGCGTTTATTTCTTCCACTGGGCAAGCACCATGGGGGTCAAAATTTTCCTTGCAATGTCTCTCACTGGGTAAACCCCCGCTTGTCAACACCCTCCCGGATGCCCCTGAGTTCTTGGGGAAGGATTCCCCTCTTCATCAGCCGCGATACGTAGGGAAACCTCACTCTCGCAAAAATCTCGTTCACCGCCAACAAGGCGGCCACTTGGATCCAGAGCTCTGTCCCAGTTGCGGGCTTCGGCCCACTTGGTTTAAAAGGAGAAGCCATCCTGAAAAAGACAATCAAGAATTGATGATGGGTTTAAAAAATAAACCGTTATTTTTTAGGGGGCTAAGCTATTTTTGCATAAAAATAAAAAAGTCCTTTTTTGATAGCAAAAGTTTTAAAAACAAAAAGTTGAAAGGCCAAACCCCCCTTAAAATTAAATTTTTACATAAAAAAACACCCTGCAAAATTAAAAATAATCTATATTTAAATTTTTCATTGGGACCTCCGGGCGTACCCTAATTGTCGTTTGAGTGGGGTTATGAGGCGAGGGGGAGGCTGGGGGCAGTGGTACAACAGGGGTGCCTCCTTCCTGGGCGCCTTGAACAAGGGTTGGAGGCGGGCTGCTCGGGTGGGTGTGGGGGGGGGAGGGGTGCCAGGGAGACGGGGCTGGCTGGCGGCTAGGGAAGAGATCACGCGCAGACCAGAGGGAAAAGTTTTTGAGCCGTGGTAAACCCCGGGTTCCCACCTTCCCGCTTGTACGGCCGCCATAAAAAAAAAAAGACGTCACAAAAAGTCTCCGCACCGCCGTACCCTGTAGGGCCGCCTACAAAGTTAAATTTCAAAGTCATTTTCCCCCCCGCTCGGGGGGTGTTGCCAACTGTCCCCCATTTTCCCACAAAACCACTCAACGGTGATGATGGTGACGTATTGTTGACGGTTTGGTTTTTTGTAAGACGGCCGTACAAGCGGCTGAGGGGGAACCCGGGCCCTTAGGAAAACACTCGCTCTGTAAGGAGGTGGGGTTTGGGGGGGTGTTGGGGTGGTTTTTGGGGTTGTAGTGGGGGGGGGGGGGACTGGTGGTTGTGGTGGGGGCTGTACTGTAAGTTTTTGAAAACGTCATTTCTACGGGGGTCTTAAAAGCGACTGGGAGATACTTACACACATATAAACTGTGCTTTGTGTTGTACTTGTGGTTTTATAGTAAAAAAACTTCCCTTTGTGTCTCTTTCGCCGTTTTTTGCCTCGTTTAAACTACTTAACCGCCTCTTTGCATACCGGATCCTAAAGGTTGCCGCAGAGTAAGTAGTGTTCCAAAGCGGTTTGTTACCTAAAAAAGCCCCTTCCTGTACACCTTTTAAAACCCTGAAACACCTGGTGTGGTTTGGAAGGACCAGGAGGGGAGTGGTGAGCGTAACAAAAAATAATTGGCAGTGCCCTATTACGTTTTTATCAAAATTTTATTACGCTACACTTATAAAGTGAAAACCATCGACCCGCTACCCACTCATTTAATTTATCTAAGTCTCCTTGCAATAGTTTACATCATCTGTTTTAATATATCCTACCACCTTAGTTCATCACAAAATTGGGTGTTCCCTTGCTAATCCCACATCTAAGACTTGATGTAAATAAAAAATAGCAAGGACCCCAAAAAATCCTTGTGGCACCCCCCCTTGTTAAGCCCCATTCAGATTTTGAATCATTAAATTTTAACCCTGTTTTGCTGTTATCCCCATAATGCATGTGACGAAAATTTTCTTAGACGAAGGGTTAGCTTTGCAGTGTTGTCCTTTAACCCCTTTAAAACCAGAAAGTAAATTTTCCCTTGTAAATTTTACTATCCTTAAAAATTTTTAATAATTAAAACCAAAAGTTTTTTTATAAAGACCTTTTTTATCAGTCCACTAGCTAATTTGTTTTTTTTTAGTTACTTTTTTGTAAATTTTTTAAAGGCTTACAACTACATTTTTTTTTAAAAAAAAAAAAAGATTGGGGGTGAAGGGTTAAGGTCTTGGCAAAATTAGTAATCTTAGCGGTAAGATCTTCCCTTAAGCCTGAATCCCTTAAACAGGTATGAGTTAATCAAACAACTAATTGATTTTGTCTCTCTGTCTAGCCGGAGGGGCAGCGCCGGCGGCAGGGGCAGCGCCGGTGTGGCAGTTTTATTAATTTTGATCCCTAGATAAAACTGATGCCCGCGCGGCTGCCAAACGTACGACTCACTCTGGCTCAGTTCTTATAATCCGTCAAAGTCTCAAAGACTCAGCGTGAGTGTGCCTCGCGCTATTGAGGGAGGTGGCACGCTGTGGCTGCTATGTTCCATCATCCATGCCTGCGTGTTCTTACGTAAACCGTAAAGGAAAATGGACTCATATATCACTTACGTTAGTAAGCTACCGTAGACGATACTAAAGTCGCCACCTGCAGCGTTCGCCAGCCGCCATATATTACGAATGATAGCATCACTACTGATTTGTATGCGCCACTGAAGATGATACACAGTAGTTTATAATAATCATGACTGTATAATCTACCCTGTTTCAGCGTTGTTTTGTTTTGTATCTGCAAGTATATACGGTGTCAAATTTCGCTACTCGTTTTCTTTCGGGCGACGACGACGGCGGGAGGATACTCAGAACTAAAACACTAGCTGGCGAACTTAGTGTATCTCCGTTACCAACTTCGCCACTCGGTTTTATTTTTTGTTTTTTATTCATTTATAGCCATATTATGACACATATGAAGACACAAAATGGCACAGACTCTCCAGATAGCCCCTTCTAACTTTCCTGAAATCATGGATGTAGAAATGCAAGTATTAACGCCACCAGACGTCTATAAATAAAATTAAAAACGTTGTCCTGGCGACTTTAGTGATATCTACGGTACAGCTTAAGCTGTAACACTGAAAGATCGGGTATAATGTATGTGTCCTCAAAATTGGCTACGTATACCATACAAAATGTTCACGATTGCCTATCTCATCAACCCCGTACATACCATACACAAGTTGATCTTATAGGAATCATCAAGTGTTGTTGATTATAGAGATTGTGACAGCAGCATCCCCAATGAAGGACAGCTAAGTACGTGTACGTGCATAACTGTACGCTGTGTTTGTATTTATGCAGGGGTGGTCCTTGGGTGGTACCTATACTCTTATACCAAGGATAATATATTATACTATACTTTTGTATTATCCTTGGGTGGTACTGTACAATGTACAATGATGTGTTTGAGGCCTACGTAGCGCCCGCTCACGTAAATTTGATCAAGGGGCTGGATATGACCCCACAATGACTAACTTATCAATGAGATGAGGGTTTAAGCGGAGAAGCCTGTGCTAGATTAATCGATCAGATAAATTTTAGATTGATAAGATGTTATAGTAGTAGGTAGAAGTGAAACCCAAGCGACGCGCTCCTGCTGGCGTGCGAGCTAGCCTGCTGGAGGTAGGTTACTCGTTTCTCAAATTATAATTATCAGCGCGTGCACGAGTTGTTGCATCTTGCAGCTGCAATGCAGCAAGTGCATCTTGTTGCTTGAGTCGAAGTTCTATATGATGTAGTAGGAGTAGGAGAAACAGGATGGCATGATCAGATACAATGTCAGGAAGGTGGATGGTTAGGCATAGGATAAGGAAGGAAAGTAGGCGAGATGAAGGGAGGAGGAGCTGATGTTATAGTGAGGAAAAGGTCGGAAGGATCGAAGATATCAGAGGTGCACATGCAGGAGGAAACAGTAGGTAAGTTAGGGCACAACAAAGGAGACATAATCAGTCAGGATCACAAATGTGAAGAAAGAATGGTGGGTGACTGTGGTGTATACATTATGAGTGTTGCATGTGTTGGAAGTTAGTAAGGTTACTGAGGCACATTGGAGTATATACAAATTAAGGACGTCACTCCGCTTACGATACAACGTTTTTTCCCTAATTGAGCTAGGATGCTCATTTTTTACTGCAAGGTGTGCACATAATAGTAATTATACAGATAAAGTTTCATTAAATTATATCAATAAATACATAAATAAAAAATAATTAATTTGAATTTGTCCGCGGTTATATTTAATTATTCATATCGCTACTAGTCACTAGCTATTAGGAATTCTGTCTTGGTTATTTTCTTATGAAAAATATTGGGCATAGTGCCAGACTTGGACTGTTTTTTTTTGGTGTAGGCTCATTGGTTATGCTTTGCTCGGTTTTCAATTTTTTTTTTTTCTTCACCCACGTAATAACATAAACTTCAATATAAAATCAGATATTCAACTTTCCAGACATTTGACCAGTCCAAAACTTAGAAAAAAGTGTCAGCTTTCAAATAAAAAAAAACTGATGCAAATCGGAAAAGAATTGTCAGAGTAGTAAGAGTTTGAATGACATTATCTTAGGCAAAACCTAAACTCCAGAAACGGCCGTCAAAGTTTTATCATGTTTTTTTTTTTTTTTTTTTTTTTTTGTAATGTTTTTTTTATGTTTGAAAGTTTTTTTTTCTTTTTTTTTCTACCAAGCTGAGAAGCCTGGGGATCTGCGGTGACCTGTTACACCTCCTGCAAGATTACCTCCACGAAAGAACTCTGCGCGTGATGGTGAATGGTCACACCTCCTCTGAAAATGCTATCAAAGCCAGTGTCCCTCAAGGAAGTGTACTCGGGCCATTACTATGGAACATTTACTTCAACGACATCCTGCAGCTGATTCCTGAGGCAAGAGCGTACGCAGACGACTGTACTCTCACATTCACCTGTGAGAGGAGTGACCGTCACAACACAGTCATTCGCATCAACCAGGCACTGCAGAGCATCGCCTCCTGGAGCAAGAGATGGCAAGTCACCTTTGCACCAGACAAGACCCAAGCCGTCCTCATCTCCCGCAGGCAAGATGCAGTCAACTGGGATCAACACGCCATTCTCCTGGAAGGCAGAAAAATACACCTCCAGGAATCAGTCAACATTCTAGGGGTGGAGTTCGACTCTGGCCTCACATACACCAGCCACGTCAGGAAGGTCGCCAAGGATGCTGCCTGGAAACTGAGCTGCATCCGACGCGTCGCGCACCTCCTGGACGCTCAGGGAGTCGGCACACTCTACAAGTCACAAGTCCGCTCCCTAATGGAATACTCGCCCCTCGCATGGTCCTCCTGCCCTCCGTCATAGCTCGGTCTCCTTGACCGGGATCAAGACAGAGCCCAGCGGCTGGCCCGGCTGAAAGTCCCTGAGGCTGCTGCACAGATCATTCAACCTCTCCAGCAGCGGCGTGACGTGGCAGGCATGTGCGTCATGTACAAGGCTCACAGGATGCAACTCCTACAACTAGCAGAGCTGCGCCTCAACCCACGGGCCAGGCCCTCCCATTCTAACCGTGCGGCCCACAACATCGACCATCAGGTGACTGTGCGCTACGCGAGGACGGAACATTACCTCCGCTCCTTCCTACCCCGCTATGGTCGACTATGGAACACCTTGATCCGCCAGACCGACCTGCACCTCACCACTTCCCTGCACGCCTTCAAATCGGGCGTAAATGGCTGGCTGCAAGCGGAACTAACGCAATAAAACATGCAATAAATATAATGAGTAAACATTTGTATAATAAGATTATGTTTTATATTATTATAATTTCTTTATATGTATATGTGTATCAATGTATTAGTATACTTTCTTTATAATATTTGTATTAGCGTATAGTTGTAAGTATAATTTCTTAATCATTCGATTATTAGTATTAGTTTATAATAGCAAATTGCTATACTTTTTCCATATTATTTGTATAATTACTGATATGAATAAAATATAATACTGCTAGAGATAGTCCTTGGCGTCCCAGCCGGGACTTTAGCACATCAACTCCCCTTTTGTTGTCAATGTATGATGTTAAAAAAGAAAAAGAAAAAAAGAGAGAGAGAGAGAGAGAGCGGCGCGGCAAAATTAACGAAAATGGCGTCCATAAATCGACTTGACGCTACCTTCTGTAATAGGTACACTAGAGTCGCAGTGTTTCTCAACCAGGGGTCCACGGACCCCTAGGGGGCCGCATAACCCTACCAAGTGGTCCGCATGACGGAACATTCAACATAGTACAGTTTATTCTGTCATGCCTCCATTGTTTAATGTTCATAGTTACTGGACAGTCGAGATGTCCAGTTTTTTCCCTAGTTTTCTCTGGCTAGTTGCGTCTCACAGATTGTCGCGATAATTTGTAGCTATATATATTACAATGTTTCCATCAGTATATGCTTAACAAAAGTAAGGAAGTTATAGTTGTTGGTTAATAATAGCTTTTGGTAACGTTGCTTCCAGGGTGGCATAATATGACGCAATAGCTACAGTAGTCCGTAGCCCAGCTAAGCCGAAGCTCTGTTCATTCAGAAAGAGACTGCTGCTGACTGAGCACGTGCGTGCTTGACTGGCTTTCCTTACGAACTGTAAGCTTTCACACGATGTTGTTTATTTTTTATTCTTTTTTATTTGCCCCCTCTATAATACTGACACTACGAAAAATATGTAGGCCTTCACCTTAGTTTTTTCTTTCTTTCCCAAACTAATGTTTACCTGAAAAGGTATATGAAATGACATGTAAATGTACAAATGTATAGACATATTTATAGACACATATTATTTGTCCCAAAATGTCATCATAAGACCGTCCTCATCAAAACAAGAACTACCAGCCCGACAGAGTGAAGATCTCGAATATTCAGATGAAGAGACAGAGGTCACATTCGTTGAGACGGTTGAGAGGAAGAGGAAGATTAGTTCTAGTCATGTTATGGACTAAAAAAATAGGAAATATGATGACATTTACTTTAAATATGGCTTCGTAGGAAGTCCAACAAGAAACGGTGATGCCCAGCCCAGCCACAGTGCGTCCTTTGCTGCAGAGTACTGTCCAATGAGAGCATGAAGTCCTTCAAGTTCATTAGGCACTTCCAGGTGAAACATGGTCAGTACAAGGATAAGTCAAGAGCATTTTTTGAGTGAAAAGCCAAAGAACTGCGCAGTGCACAACTATGACTAAAGGCTACTACCACTATGGACTAAAAAACTGCTTTAGATTTCATATCAGAAAATTTGTCAACAGAAAATGTCTCATACAATTGCATGGTAAACACTGATTATGCCTTGTACATTTGATATTGCCAGGGAAATTCATGGGGATGAAAAAGCTAAAGTATTAACAAAAATTCAAATATCACATGACACTGTGAAACGCCACATCTCGTCAATGTCTGTAGACATACTAGAACAATACACTGCACGCCTCCATAACAATGACTTTGACATCCAGCTGGATGAAGCAAAAGATGTGTCCAAAATGTCACATCTACTGGCTATATGTGGTCTCCGAGAATGTATATATGTTTGTATATATGTTTGTGTGCTATATGTGGTCTCTGATAATGAATTACGAGAGTTTTTGTTTTGCAAAGAGACGAGAGCGACAACTACAGGAATGGAAGGTTTAAAACCCTTTGGATAATTTTGAAGGAAAAGGAATAGTTGGACAAATTTGAGGAATATGTACTGATGGTGCGCAGCTATGACTGGCGGGCAACATGAGTCAAACCCAGAAAAAAAGAAGTTGGTCCGGTCCCTTTGCAATCACGTTTTGCACGAAAAATGCTCGCTGAAAAAAGGACTTGGAGCCGGGCTTCAAAATTTTAGAAACTGTGTAGAAATTGAAAACTTTTTTAAAGCAAGGGCCAAAAAAATTCCCAGATTAATTACGCATCGGAGAAGTAGGGCAGACTATCAATTTGCAATGATACATAAGTGGATGGTTGTCCGACCCCGAGGGGGATGTCACAGTTTTTCACCCCAAAGGGAAAAACGTTCCCTTTCCCTTTCCCCCAAAAAGAAGCCGGTTTCCCGATTTTTTGAATGATAGAAATGGCTTCTTAACGAGCTCCTGGCAGAATATTCATAAAGAAAAAGCAAACAACCCTGCAAGGTTAAAAAAAAAAAAAACTTTTCCCAGTAAAAAAGGTTGAGGTTTTTCAAAGAAAGCTCAAGTTTTTGGGGGTTTGTGCTTCGTCGGGTCACTGGAATCACTGAAATGTTTTTAAAATATGCATGCATTATTTAAGAGGAAGCATGAGTTTCAATGTAATCAAAGACAGGAACAGACTTCAAAGTTTTTGGAAAAATTTAACAGTATTTTCCCTGCACTACTGAGGAGCATTTCTGTTTTACCATGTAATGCATACAAAACAAACACCGGAACCCCTAGGACTAAGCGGGACGTTTCCTTGGCCAACGGTTAACGATCGAGTGGTTTCGTGCAAACTGGTGAGAGGAGGGTTTGAATCCTCGCCGGGCAAGGAAAAAAGGAAATTTTTTATTCCGAATTATGTTTCCCGCCAAGTCAGTGTCGTTGGAAGGACATAAATGACGGGATTCAAAAGGGAATGTGGCACAGGGCAATATAAGCCTCTGTCGGACTAGGCATTACACCCCCCGGAAGAAACACTGGCTCTATAATACGGACATGCAAGTCTCTACAACAGAGCATAAAAACCTCCCCTTGACCCGGACTGCCCCTTCAGGAATCCCCTCAGAATATCAAACAGCAATCAAAGTAAAGAGAAGAGAGAAAAAAATAAAAGGAAATAAGAAAAACCCTCCCCCCACATCACAACAAGGATAGAAAACCCCTTCATGGGGGGGGGGGTTTGAAAAGGGGGTTAGCGTCTCCGAGTAGCGCTCGGTGACCCGAGTTCGATCCCCGACGAAAGCCAAAATCTTTCTGCACCGTCGAGTGGCCTAAGAACACCCACATGCCCTCCCATTAACTCTACCTTCGATTGCGAGTGCATCGGAGGACACAGGGGGGCTGCACGCACCTCTAATCACAGGCGTCACTATAAAAATCCTGCCTGCGTCACCACGGGCGAGAGCGAACCATCACAGCCCTCAAGTGAAACCTCCAGAGCCTACCATCCGAGCCCTGCCACTGCCTACAGGCGCTATAGGCACAAATGAAAAAAAAAAAATGAGAATATTGAGATGAAGCCCCCAGAAGACTCACAGTCAAGATTATTAGAGGAGCTCATTGACCTATCATATGATGCTACTATGAAGACTCAATTCAATGCACTGCCACTAGAAACCTTCTGGGCTCTATGTTCCTATGAGTTCCCGGTTTGTCATGGAGCAGCCATGGAAGTATTGGTATCATTAACCACCACCTACGTATGTGAGGTGTTCAGCCATGACAGCACTAAAAACTAAATATTGGTCACGATTAAGAATAGAAGATGACATACGCGTCAGTTTATCAAAGATACCCCGGAACATTGATAGCAGTCATTGATACCCCGCTAGCAGTCAGCAGCATGTCTCACATTAAGTGAAATATAAACATAATTTGCAGAAAAAAAAAGAGTGAATTAATCATAAAGACAAATATGGGAAGCTTTTTATATAGCCACGTTATTTGTAACTTTAGTTTTCAGTGTCGCTAAATAACAGCTCACCATTTTGCAAGCCTGATTATTTTGCTTTCTTAGAAGTAAAGTTACTTCATTTTCCCTTTCACAAAAATACTCGTGAGTTTTTTTCTGTTATTTTTGTATCATGTATGAGATTTTTACAATGAGAACAATCTGATGATAATAAACACCATATCTTATGAAAAT
>JACEEZ010019858.1:811736-814236 GCA_016584305.1 Chionoecetes opilio | reverse complement strand
CTTGATCCCAAATCAACAACTTCACACACCTCACTCTTACCCGATTTGCTGACAATACCATTGGATATTAAGAACAACTGAGACCACTATCATCTTCTTGAGAAAATTTTGCATCACATTAGTATACGTTTCTAACTGTAATGTAAGTACAAGTATACGAAAACAAGGGTTAAGTAAAACAGTGCATAAACATTTCTCCCACTTATTTGGCTTCAACTCCTCATTGCTCGGCTAGTTATATGATCACATTAAATTTATATGCACGCTTCCTGAATTTGCACACTTTTCTGACTATCTCGGTATAGGATACGTCCCAGTGTGAACATATCTAGAGTAGGGGTGGGCAAGAATCGTTATCTTGAAAATTCACGATTCCGATTCTTGTGGTTGGTGGAATCGGTGGAATCGATTCCGGAATCGTTTCCGGAATCGATTCCGGAATCGTTTTCTCTCGCGCTCCGCCTCTGCCTCTACCTTGCCTCGCGCGCCGCATGGGAGGACCTCAGTCTAGCACGAGACGATTCTGGAATCGTTTCCTCTCCTGCGCTGCCAGAGAGATGCTTCGATTCCATTCCGTGTAGCTCTTACGATTCATCCTGCCTTCTGCGCCCCGTTAGATTTATGGAGCATATTTTATTATCATTATTACTATTACTATTAATATTATTATTATTACTCTTCTTCTTCTTATTATTATTATTAGTAGTAATAGTAGTACTAGTAGTATCGTTATTCTTACTCCTGCATTGGATTTACTTGTTAAAAGTTGTATATATAAAGTCCAAAGGTATATATATATATATATATATATATATATATATATATATATATATATATATATATATATATATATACATATATATATATATACTATATATATATATGTATATATATACACATATATATATATATATATATAATATATATATATAAATATATATCTATATATATATATATATATATATATATATATATATATATATACTATTAACAACTCTCTACGCTGCCACTGTTTACTATATAGAACTCAATGTGAAATATCTGTGGAATCGTTTTCCGAGGAATCGATTCCGTTGAGTGGAATCGATTCCACTGCCTATGTGGTGGAATCGTCGGAATCGATTCCGGAATCGTTTCGCGCCCAGCCCTAATCTAGAGGGTAAAAAATAGTCATTTGTTCTTGGATTTGTTTATATCTCAGCCGCCACGTCGCCTTCTCATGGAGCAAGCGACTGGGTGAGCGTTTTCTGCGGGGTTACAGCAAAAGGAAAGTGACCGCTTGCAAGAGAAATCTTTCTTGCTCCCCCGCAAAAAAACGCCTTAAGCTACTACACACCAATGTAATGATGGATGTAACTTTTCTGTAAACTATGTTACCTAATATAAATAAAAAAAAGGAAAGAGCCGAGAGAGAGAGAGAGAGAGAGAGAGAGAGAGAGAGAGAGAGAGAGAGAGAGAGAGAGAGAGAGAGAGAGAGAGAGAGAAGAGAGAAGAGAGAGAGAGGGGAGAGAGAGAGAGAGAAAGAGAGGGGGGGGGGGGGGGGGCGAGAGAGAGTTTCTCCACCTCCTCCATGAAGCAGCCCACGGGGAAGACATGGATATATGTTTTTCTCCTCTAGGACACCTTAGTTACCACGTCCCGCCCTGTCTCCCTCCGAGGATACCAAAGCTTTTCCCTACCAAAGGTACAAGGGGGAGCCAACGGATGCTCTATTCTGGTAAAGAGTAACATTCAGTTCTCTACCATCGCAGCTTCCATCCCTTGTGGCCCTGGAGTGGAAGTCCAAGGCGTCACACTACACCTTGCCCATTCCATCCCCGAATTATACAACATCTATAAGCCTCCCGACGCCAATTCCCATGAGCTAGGTGAGCTCCTCGCCTACGCCGCATCCTCGCCGACCTTTATAGGCTGGGATTTCAACTGTCACCACCTCATTATTCACTCCCCAGGTCGCACCAATTCAGCTGGACAGCAGCTCGAGACCACCCTCACCGGCACCATTGGCGTTGTTCTCCTCAACAACGGGGAGCCAACACATATGCACGGAGAACGCCTTGATCTCTCCTTCGCTACTGACATTCTTCGGCCCTGCGCCTCTTGGGCTCTCCACACTAACCAGCGACCACTCTGCTATAGTTTGCCATCTCAATTTACCTAAAGTCCCCTCTCCCCAACCACCTGCTCCCAGGTGGAACACAAAACTGGCAAATTGGCCAAAGTTCCAAGCCGCCCTCAAAAAACACTTATCCACCTTTGACCCATCCCTCACCCTTGATCAAAAGAAGGACGCCCTTACAAATGTCTTTCACGCCACTGCATCTGAGAGCATCCCGCTCACATCTTCCTGTACCATTAGGTCCCCTCGGGACTAGGTTTTATAACGACCGCGTGAGGGAGCTCAACATCCTGGACACACCACTCTCCTGGGTCACGTCACACTAATACCTGGGCATCTGGTTCGAACAAACTCCGCCCCATGTTTCTTACCTGGGAGCGC
>JACEEZ010019858.1:800000-810489 GCA_016584305.1 Chionoecetes opilio | reverse complement strand
TCACCCTAATTGGTATCAGTCACGTAGACCTTTATGGCAGCGAATCAGCTGACAGAGCTGCAAAATTATGAGCCCCCCCCACCCCCAGCCCAACTACAGCTGTCCTGCCCAGCTTCTTCCAAACTCTACCCAAATAAAATCTGCATCGTACGCCATGTACCGCCAGCAACATGAGGCCACAGTCGCCCTGACATCACCCTCCGCCTCTTGGTATACTGCTGCAACAGCTTACCGTCCCCTCCCCTAGACCCATACATTACCCCACACATACGGGACAGGCTACACCACCTCTTCCTTGACTTTCCTTGCTTTCAGGAAATTTGGCAGGGCACGGTGGACACTGTGAACCTTTGAACACTACCAGGAAACCTCTCCTTTTCCACTACTACACTACCTCATGAAGTGCACGGCAACCTCACACCTCACAAGCAACTCACCTGCACCCCGGACATCCAGGTGCCGCCGCCGCAACCTCCCAACTCACGGGCAACTCGCCTGCAGCCCGGACATTCAAGTGCCGCCGCCGACTCTCATATCCACTCCCCTCTGGCCACTCTCATCTCCACCGTTCGTGAGTACCCTCCTCCAAGTTAACTCTAGCCTACCATTTTTTTAAAGTCATTATTCCACAGGTGGGCTTTTACAGGCAAGAGCTCGCATCAGCCACAGTGTTGACAAAATATTAACAACAACAACAGAGAAAGAGAGAGAGAGAGAGAGAGAGAGAGAGAGAGAGAGAGAGAGAGAGAGAGAGAGAGAGAGAGAGAGAGAGAGAGAGAGAGAGAGAGAGAGAGAGAGAGAGAGAGAGAGAGAGAATCATCAATATAAAGAAAGAAAAAGAAAGAAACATGCGAACTAGTAAGAAAATAAGTATATGTAACTGCTTTCCATCATTATTTTTCCATGCCATGAGCGGAAGTCTCCAAGAACTAAACATAAGAACATAAGAACATAAGAAAATAAGGAAGCTACAAGAGACCGTGAGACCTACACATGGTAGTTCCTGTTACTTAACACAACCTACATCTGCCTTTCATCCCCATTCATGAATTTATCCAGCCTCCTTTTAAAGCTCCCTACTGACTCCGCACTGACCACCTGACGCACTGACTACCTGACCACCTGATGACTGAGTCCATTCCAATCATTTACCACCCTATTTGTGAACCAGTTTTTCCCTATTTCCTATCACGCATCAGATGTGGCGATAAATACTGTAAAATGAGACGATTCTAGGGCAGCGCTGTGATTTGCCACCATCCATCCATCCCTTATTTTCCACCTTCATCAGTCTGTGCGCATCTCCCGTACTACTTAGAAATGTAAACGTAAACTGGGGCGACGCCAGGCAATGTATGTGGTGGAGTTGCTTCTCCACACGACGTCATAAAGACCCCTTAATGATGGATGCACTAAATATCTTGATTTCGATATGAATCAATAATCTTCCTCTCTGTATGTCCACCATCTATTTGATTTACCAATAACTAAATGAAAATATCGTGTATTTATGGAGGGGTATTATTGCTACCGTTCAAAGGTCGACTTGAAATTATGAGGAAAATCTTCAGGTTCAACAAATTCAAACATGAGTGGGAGAAAAGGCAGGAAAGGAGGGAGTGTGGCCGGAAGGGGTTTGATGAAGATTAGGAGGATCGGATATAAGGTGTGAATATGAAGATTCTCTCTCTCTCTCTCTCTCTCTCTCTCTCTCTCTCTCTTCTCTCTTCTCTTCTCGCCAGATCGACCGAATGTCAATAAAGCAAGATAGGGAAAAGAAGGGAAGTTAGGATATGAAGTTAGTGTAATAGGTACGTTCTTCTACATTTTTCCTACTACAGTTCCGTCTTTATACCCTTCCTGGGTTCTCTATCCAACGTTCTGCGCTCCCTAGTTATTTCCTAAGCATTTTGTATTTCTAGATCTTCCTCCTCTCTTTCTTCTCTGTCCTATCTCCTGGTTCTCTCCCAGTTACGCAAATCAGAACACAAAGGTTCGTTGAATAAGTTATTCGTCCCAGGTGACGCATGTAAATTAGTCCAAAACTATAACAAATAGCAAAAATTGTATAAATGAGGGACATATCGTTGAGATCATGGCCAGTATAATAAATGCTGATGGTATTGCAAGCAGGTCCGGAAAGTGTTTTACATGGCTCTGAAAAAGAACACTGCAATATCAATTAGATTTATTCGTGAATAATTGCCGATATCATAAAGATTTTTTTTTCTTTCCCCTATTGCTTTCTCTTAAGAGAGAAGCACGGGCTGAATATAAAGCCCGTCAAGGTGTTCGGAATTTATAAATGTTAACGGGGGGGAGGGTAGGAGGAAACAAGGGCAGCGAGCGTAGGTAAAGGTGAGGAGGCAACTACACGTGCCCACAGCACACGTAACCATGAAAATCCGGCTCTGGGGAAGCAGGGATCAGATGGCGAAGTGAGTGGGATGCTGGGCAGTGGAGCAGATATTGCTCAAGGGGGTTTTGTGGCTCTGCGAAACAGTGAGGACAGGGGGCAGGGGCGTCACCAAGTATTTGGGTGGAGCAATGGAAGCCGAGCCTTAGTCGAACCAGCTGTCGTACTACAGGTGGAGTGAACCGGGAAAGGTGGAGGTGAGGCGTTTGTCTGGTGGCTGTGATGTACCATGTGGCAGAACGAGATCCATGCTCCACAGCGTCGTTGAGAAGAATTTGGGAGGCCTGAAGAGCAAGCAGCTCGGTTGACAGAAGACTATCTGGGCGTAACTGGGGAGGAGGGGAAAGGTAACTATCGGCGCTGTGCTGGCTCTGCGTGCTGCCTCGTCTGCTCGTTCGTTACCAGATACACCGACATGGCTTGGCACCCAATGAAGGAAAATATCTGAGTTTAGGCGATACAATGTCAGGAGATGATGGTGGGTGGAAGACAGGAGTTGGACATTGTCTTTGAAGGTGGTAGCATTAAGGGAGTGAAGAGCAGAGAGTGAGTCAGTGAAAAGGTGAATTTCAGGAACGGGTGACTCACAAGCATGGTGAAGGGCAGATAGCGGCGCCACAAGTTCCGCTTGGAATGCAGAGGAATTGTCAGGGAGACGAAGTGATCGCTGGAGAGCACCACTGACAAAGGTGGAACCAGACTTGCCATTTTCATCAGCAGAACCATCAGTCAAGTAGAGACGGGTGGCGGGAGTAGAAAGAGGGGCAATTGTGGCTAGACTCTCCTGGTGGAGAAGGGCAGGTAGTTGTTGTTTTGGGTGAGTGCGAGACATGAGAATGACCTGGAAGGTCTTGGGGGCCCAAGGAGGCGGCGGAAAATGGTCTGGGACGGCCAGATCCGGATCACAACGGACCAAGTCAGCCACTCCAAGCACTCGTGCAGCATCAGCCATGGCGTGGACCCAGTCGCCATCGGAGCGGGTATTCGGAGGACGCTGGAAGGCCGTGGCGAAGGTGGGCCACAAGAGTAGAGTTGGGGCGGGTCTTGAGGTACCTGGCCATAGCTAGTGCTGCTCTAGCGTAGATGCGGTGTCTGATGGTGGGGAGTCCGCATTCCGCGAGCATGGTGACGATGCGTGTCCAACGAGGAGCATTCAGCATGGCCCGCATTGCATCATTCTGAGCCACCTCTAGGGACCTCTAGGGACTCTAGACCATACCACGTTGAATGCACCGCTTCTCGTCCGATCATAAAGAAAATTCCATGTAAATTTATAAGCACTATATGATGTGGCGGGCTAAAATTGATAACTCTGAATAATGATTATGATTTGTCTGGGTATAAAAAGTATCTAGAAAATTAATAAGAACCTTGGAGACAAATAAAAAAGAGGATCAAGGTAAATATGTAGATAGCAAGAAAAGACTGTACTGGAACCTTCTTGAAGACAACAAGATAAAATATGGCCAACATAATGGACAAGCTACAGGAAAGACCGATAGAATGGGTCAATAAGAATACAGCAACATTGCGGGAAACCAATGAGATCCACACAAACACACACACACACACACACACACACACACATCAGGTACTCCGTGGTGTAAGGGAAGCACGCTCGGTTCACAACCGAGAAGTCCCGGGTTCGATCCCCGGACGGAGCGGAAACAGATGGGTTGTTTCCTTAAAACCCGAGCCCCTGTCCACCCAGCAGTGAATGGGTACCGGGTGTTAGCCGGGGTTTGTGACTTGCTCTCCGGGGAGCTGGCTTCGGCCATCACAAAGCACTAAGGATGAATGATAAAAATGTTGATATGGAGACGGGGTCACACGAGCATTGCTCTGGCCCTGTAAAATACAACTAGATGAATACAACTAGATGAATACACACACACACACACACACACACAACACACACACACACACACACACACACACACACACACACAAACACACGCACATACATACACATTCTGGATAAATCTAGACACGGAGACGGGACCACACGAGTGTTAGTCAGGGCCTGTAAAAACAGCTATGTAAATACAACTAGATAAATATACACACACATACACACACACACACACACACACACACACACACACACACACACACACACACACACACACACACACACACACACACACACACACACATATACACACACACACATACACACACACACTATACACACACACACACACACACACACACACACGGCGTCTGTTACACAGAAAACATTTTTATTTTATTTTACATCACAAAGGACTGGCGAAGGGCACACACAAAAGAGGTAACACAAGGCCCGCTTAGTTGCCAGTCCCTATAAGAAGACATAAAGAAAATAAAAAAAAGGGGTGGGGCCAATTCAGTTCAAGAGGTGTCCTGTCACTCTTCTCTTGAAAAGATTTAAGTCGTAGGAAGGTGGAAAAATAGAAACAGAAAGATAGTTCCAGAGTTTACCAGTGAAAGGGATGAAGAAGTAAGGATACTGATTAACTCTTGCATTAGAAAGATGGACAGAATAAGAATGAGAATGAGTAGAAAGTCTTGTGCAGCGAGGCCGCGGGAGGGGGGGGGAGGCATGCAGTTAGCAAGTTTAGAAGAGCAGTGAGCATGAAAATAACGGTAGAAGATAGCAAGAGAAGCAACATTGCGGTTGTGATTTAAAAATTGAAGACAGTCAGTCAGAGGAGGGGAGTTGATGCGACGAAAAGCTTTTGACTCAACCCTGTTTAGGAGAGCTGTATGAGTGGATCTCCCCAAACATGTGAGACATACTCCATACATGGGCGGATAAGGCACCTGTTGAGAGCAAGCAGCTGAGATGGAGTAAAAGATGGACGCAGATGTTTCAGGACACCTAACTTTTTAGAAGCTGTTTTAGCAAGAGATGAGATGTGAGATTTCCAGTTCAGATTTGTAGTAAAGGACAGTCCAAGTATGTTCACTGTGAAAGAAGAAGATAGTTGAGTGTCATTGAATAATTGGGGATAGTTATCTGGTAGGTTGTCGAGTAATTAGGTGAAGAAATTAGGTTTTTGAGGCATTGAACAAAACAAGGTTTGCTTTGTCCCAATCAGAAATAATAGAAAGATCAGAAGTTAGGCGCTCGGTGGCATCTCTCCGTGAAATCACTTAGTTCCTGTTGAGTTGGACGTCTAATAAACGACGTTGAAAAATGCAGGGTAGAATCATCAGCGTAGGAGTGGATAGGGCTTTGAGTTAGACTTAGAAGATCATTGATGAATAATAGTGAGATAGTGGGTGATGGGACAGAACCCTGAGGCATACTACTATTGAAAGACTTAGGAAAAGAAAAATGTCCGCCTACAGTAGCTGCAATAGAAAGGTTTGAAAGGAAACTTAAGATGAAGGTACAGAGAGAAAGATAGAAACCGAATGAGGGTAGTTTGGAAATTAAAGATTTGTGCCAGACTCTATCAAACGCTTTTGGTATGTCAAGGGCAACAGCAAAAGTTTCACAGAAACCCCTAAAGGAAGATGACCAAAATTCAGTTAGGAAAGCTAGAAGATCAACAGTAGATCGCCCTTTACGGAAACCGTACTGACGATCAGATAGAAGATTGTGAACAGATAGATGCTTAAGAATTTCTTATTACGTATAGAGTCAAAATCTTTAGAAAGGCAGAAAGTCAAAGCTATAGGACGGTAGTTTGAAGGATTAGAACGGTCACCCTTCTTAGGAACAGGTTGGATGTGAGCAAAATTCCAGCAAGCAGGAAAGGTGGAAGTAGATAGAGTCTGATACACAAAGACGGAAATGTTTGACCAGGCAGGGTGCAAACACCAAAGCACCGTTTTTGAGAACAATAGGAGGGACTCCGTTAGGACCGTAAGCCTTCCGAGGATCTAGGCCAGAAAGGGCAAATAAAACATCACTACGAAGGATCTTAATAGCAGGCATAGTAGTCAGAGGGTGGAGGAGGAGGAACAACCCCTTCAATCAGAGTGGAATTTTCAGTAAAGGTTTGAGCGAAGAGTTCAGCTTTAGAAATAGATGAGACAGTGGTGGAGCCATCTGGGTGAAGCATAGGAGGGAAAGATGAAGAAGAAAAATTACTAGAGATGTTATTAGCTAGATGCCAGAAGTCACGAGAGGAATTCGATTCAGAAAGATTTTGACATTTTCTATGAATGAAGGAGTTTCTGGTAAGTTGAGGTAAAGATTTAGCATGATTACGGGCAGAAATATAAAGGGCGTGAGTTTCAGGAGATAGATGGTGACTGCACCGTCTGTGAGCCGCCTCTCTATTTTGGACAGCATGAGAACAAGCAGAGTTAAATCAAGGTTGACGGGCTTTAAGATTACAGAAAGTGTGGAATGTACGCCTCCATGCCAGAGACTATGAGTTATGCGCTCTGCACAAAGAGATGGGTCTCTGAAGTGGAAGCAGTAATCATTCCATGGAAAATCAGAGTAGTACTGTCTTAGGTCGTCCCACATAGCTGAGTTGAAATGCCAGAAGCACTTCCGCTTAGGTAGGTCCCGAGTTATATGTGGTGTATATCTCTCACCTAACTCCTCAGACAATGTACAATTCTGCAACTATCTAACATCTAAAATGAAGCCTATCTGAACTAATTTCCCTTCTGCTGCAATTTTTATTCAAGAAGATTTCAATGTTCACCACCAGCTTTGGCTATCATCCTATTTCATTAACCTTCCTACTGAACAAACCTTCATCTATGCTATCCTCTATGACCTAGAGCAGGTGGTATATAAGCAGTATATAGCAGGAGGAAAATATAAGCAAAGGTACTTCTGGCATTACACTTCTGCTAAGTGAGATGACCTGAAGCAGCACTACTCTGATTTTCCTGAATGATTTTAACCTGAATGATTATTGCTTCCGTCTCAGAGACCTACCTCGTTGTGTTGAGCGCACGGGTTATGTCTCTGGCATGGAGTCATATATTGTACACAATTAATCTAATCCTAAGGCCCGTAAATCTTGGTTTAACATAGTTCGTTCTAGTGTTGTCCTAATATACAGAGGTGGCTCACAGACGGTACCGTAACCATCCATCCCTTGAAACTCACGCTCTTTATATTTTTGTCCATAATCATACCAAATGTATTCTTCAACTCACCAAAAACTTCTTTAGGAATATTAAATGTCAAAATCTTTCTTGATCAAACTCTTCTCGTGAATTCTATCGTCTAGCCAAAAACATGAATGACAATTTGTCTTCTTCATACTTTCCTCCTATGCTTTACCCAGATGACTCCACAACCGTCCCATCGATTTCTAAAGCAGAGCTCTGCTCAAATGTTTGCTAAAAATACCCCTCTGGTTGATGAAGGGCATGTTCCTCCTTCTCCTCCACCCTCGGACTATACTATCACTGTCATTAAGATCCTTCGTAATATGTATGTTATGCTCTGTCTGACCTTCATCCTCGGAATGTGTTAAGGTCCTGACAGAATCCCTCTTAATATTTTCAAATAATGTGCTTCCTTGTTTGCATCCTGCCTGGTCAAACATTTCGATCTTTGTCTATTTATTTCCATATTTCCTTTTTGCTGGATATTTGCTAACAATTAACATGTTTCTAAGAAGGGTGAAGTTCTACATAATCCTTCAGACTACCACCATATAGCATTGACTTCCTGCCTTCTTGATTCTTTTGAATATATACTTAATAAGAAGACTCTTAAGCATATATCTGCTCACAATCTTCTATCTGATCGTCAGCAGGGTTTCCGTAAATTACGATCCAATGTCTTCAAAACAAGGTGGCGGACGGCGCAATTACTGGTCTACTCGCAAATTTGCGCCGCCTACTTAAAACAAAAACAAAAAAAACATAAAAATTGTATGATGAGTGAATTTGACATTGAAAAACAGCCAGAATGCATATTTTAACACCTTCAAAGCCGTAGGCTTTACCCCCGGCCTATTAAGTAGCGCCTCGCTTCGCTCGGCTTTCAATCAATCTCCACCTCCAGTTTTTTTCATTCCAACTCTTACTTTTAAAGAAAATGAAAACACTGACGATCTATTGGCAATCATTTAGGTTTCCAGACTGAATTTGGTTCATCCACGTTTAAGTGTTTTGTGAAACTTTTGCTGCTGCCCTTGTCATATCAAACGCTTTTGATAGAGTCTGGCACAAAATCTTTAATTTCTAAACTACCCTCCTTGGGTTTCTATCCTCTTTGCATCTTCATATCAAGTTTCCTTTCAAACCATTCTCTAACAATTAGTACTGTAGGCAACGATTGTTCTCTTTTGTTTATCAATAGCAGTGTTCCTTTTCGTTCTGTCCTATCACCCACTCTCTTTCTATTATTCAATAATGAGCTTTTAAGTCTAACTCGATGTCCTATCCACTCTAACGCTGATGAATTTAGCCTATATTTTTCAACGTCCTTCACTAGGCGTCAAAATCTACAGGTCATTAAGCGATCAAGGAGGGATGCCACATAGCATCTAACTTTTGATCTTTCTATAATTTCTTAAAGGGACAAAGCAAACCGTTTTGTTCAATACCCCCAAAAATATTTTTTTTCACTATCTATTCGCCAGATCCTTCCAGACAACTATCCTCTCTTTTTCAATGAATTTCAGATTTCAACCTCTTTAACAATGTACATATTGGGAACTTTTATTATCATAAAAGTTTGAACTGGAAGTTTCACAAAATAGAAGTCATAAATAGAGTGATTTACTAAATTAGCTTCTAAGAAGTTAAGTGGTGTCCTGTGGCGTCTGCGTCAATTTTTTCTCATTCCCAACTTCTTGCTCAGGGGGCTTACAGGGGCCTTATCCGCCTATGTATTGAGTATGCCTCACATCTTTAGTGTGGGAACCACTTTTAAATCTCTCTTAAACAGGTTAGAGTCAAAAGCTTTTCGTCTCATCAACTCCCTTTCTCTGACTGACTGTCAATCTTTGAAACACCGTCGTAATGCTGCTTATCTTGCTATCTCCTACCATTATTTTTAACCCTACTATATTATCTTACTGTCTACTTTATAAGAGCTAACAGTTTAGCAGGCTTCTTGTTACTTTTTTTTGACATATCAAAAGCTTTTGATAGAGTCTGGCACATATATAAATGATCAAACTATACCTCCTTTGGTTTTCTCTTTTGCATCTTCATCTCAAGTTTCCTTTCAAACCGTTTTCTAGCAGGTAGTCTGTCTAGAAGGTCATTATTCTTCTAAGTCTATCAATAAGGGTGTTTGTTAGGGTTCTGTCCTATCATCCACTCTCTTTATATTATTCATTAATGATCTTTTAAGTCTAACTCAATGCCCTATCCACTCCTATGGTAATGAATTCACTCTACACTTTTCAATGTCGTTCACTAGGCGTCTAACTATACAGATCGTTAAGTGATTCATGGTTAGATGTCACAGAGCATCTAACTTTTGATCTTTCTATAATATCTTAATGGGACAAAGCAAATCTTGTTTTGTTCAATGACTCAATTTGTTTTCTTTCTCTATTTAATCGACAGAACCTTCCAGACAGCTATCCCCTCCTCTTCAATGACACTCTGATTTCTCCCTCTTCAACAATATATAAAAAAATATATATTCGTGGGCTATTCCATACTAAAAGTCTCAACTGGAAATTTTAATTCATCTTATGCTAAATAAATTTCAAGTACTTAGGTGGCACCCTGTGTCGTCTGCGTCCATTTTTTTCCCACTCCCAACTACTTGCTCTGTATAGGGGCTTTATCCGCCATGTATGCAGTATGTCTCTCATGTTTTGAAGGAATCCACTCATACATCTCTCCTAAACAGTTTAAGTCAAAAGCTTTTCGTCTCATACACTCCCTTCCTCAGACTGACTGTCCTCAATCTTTAAATCACCGCCGAAGTGCTACTTCTCTTACGATCTCCTATCAGTAATAGTTTCATGCTCACTGCTCTTTTGAACCTGGTAAATGCATGCTTCCGCCTCTCCCGCGGCCTCGCTTCGCAAGAATTTCGATTCAATCTCAATCCTATTCAGACTATTGTAAGATTATTCCTGATGCAAGAGTTAACCAGCATCTTCACTCTTTTATCCCTTTCATTGGTAAACTCTGGAA
>JACEEZ010019858.1:795000-797500 GCA_016584305.1 Chionoecetes opilio | reverse complement strand
TGTGGGCTCAATGCTTCTGCAAGTCCATATTATGTGTATATTTGGGATGGGGCAATTATAATAATGAGAAAGGGAAAGTAAGAATGATACAAACAATTAGATGGTGGAGAGAACGCCTTTATGAATAAACATAGCGGGCGGAAAAATAATGACGAACATCATAAGAAAAAAAAAATCTAAGAAGTAGAAATTGTAAGACCAGGAGAAAGGGAGGATTGTAGGGACACATAAAAGGCAGATAAATAATGGAAAGGGTGGAGAAAAATGACATGGATGAATAGAAGAGGCCAGTGGAAAGGGAGGAAGGATTGAAGGAGGCTGTAGGACGGCAACAGGAGAGAGGCGGGCGACAGGCGGGCGATACCTAAGACGGTGAATGATAAGAACAAGAATAAGTATTACAGAATGGAAGAGAGGTTAGTCTGTAGTAATAAGATAAGATTTTCATCCTATCTAGACACTTTGCAAGTACCAACTACAAGGTTATTGACTATACAAAGCGCCGCCACGTCAGCATGAACTAGGCGGACTCGAACCGCTGACCGAATGCACAGGGACGCTGCACATTGGGAACTCACGTCTCTACCAACCTTGCCACCCTGACGGGCCCGTAGTAATAAGGACTGGTGTGAGGCAGTAGATAGCATGAAGGGAAAAAAACAAACAAAGAAAGCAACAACAACAGTGCAGATGGGGAATGGCATGGATGCAAGGGATGATGACAATGAAAGCTGATGTCTCTACTTCGCACGCTACATATTATTACTGCCACCTGCGGCACGACGTAAAACATGTCTGAGATCAAACACAATACAGCCCGTGTGACCGCATTTTAGGATGGATACCTACAATGTTCCACTGTCATGAACATGAATGTAAACAGTTTGAACCTATATGGAAGGCCTACAAAGCATGATAACCCGGCAAGTTTATTGGACATGACGTCAGGAACACTTCTCTATCATAAAGGATGTGTTGCTGTTAACCGCTGCGGTGACCTAGAGGGGACTTGAACAAAAAGACAAAGCTATGAAGGAAAAACAGTGATGAACTTACGCTCTTGGTAGGGTACAGTAGGACGGGTTGAATGTATGCAGTGGTAAGTATGTAGCATGTTGCTGCATCTCCTGCTGATGCTGTAATTGTGGTATTTGTTGCGGTAGATCAAGGAGGTCAGGATAGTGTCCACCGTTGCTGCTTGCCGCGGCAGCTTGAGATGCCGATCGACCACATAACCTATGTAGCAAGACGTCTCTGCTGTGATAGACAAGTGGGTCCTTCCAGCGAGATGGATCTTCGAGAGTTGTTCTAACTGCCCCCACCCCGGACTTTGGGACCTCAACATATGAAACTGTGCTCTGGGCTGCCACTGGAAGGGTCGCAGGAATGTCCACGGTTTCCTGTCGGCGACCTTCCGCTCCGGTGGCCTCCGTACATTTGCCAGGAGCAGATGCTTCCCTTAGCATCCAAGACGGCTCAAATTGTTGAGACAAACGAGAGGATGACTGATCTTCCATGTCGCTGATGGGAACAGCCTGGTAGCCAGTCAGTGTGTGGTGCTCGCCCCTATCAGACCCCCTCGAGGTCTGTGGAGTAACCAGTTTGGCATCTTCCTGGCGTGGCCCCCGAGTGCTTCGAACCTTACAGTATATAAAAAGACATGATACCAACAGCACTGCAGCAAAGATAGAAATGCCTCCGACGACGCCGCCCTTCATAATATAGTAGGAGTCATCCACCGTAGCTACACGGACCTCGGCCACCTCGTGTGACACCTGTAATGTTAAGTTAATTTCACCACGTCCAGCTCGGTTTTCAGCCATACACCTATAGGTCCCTTGATCAAACGGAACCACGTCTGAGATGGTGAGATTAGAGACATATTTCGCATGCAGGGGCCCAAACACTTCCACCACCATGTACCGCTGAGTATCTGTTGTGTTCTGCAACGGAGCGTCTCCGGCTAGCCACGTGATGGTCGTTTCTACTTCAGACTCCACGCGACACGTTAACGAAACGTTTTCGCCCTCTGCAGCTAATACTCGGGGCGCCACGGCCGTTACTACCGGGGCGCACACGAATTCATCTTCATCGAGAAGTTGCCAGTTGTTACCGGACAACCAGCGTGGAAAATAACACACCGGTGAAACTGATGCCGCTAAGTTCCTTGCCTGCATCCACCTACTAAGAGGTCTCAAATGACAATCGCAACGCCATGGATTGCCGTCCAAGTGAGCTACACGCAGTGCAATCAGCGACTTCAACTCGTCCACGTCTAGTGACGCCAGTTTGTTACTTGAGAGGTTGAGTACTCCAAGCCTAGCAAGGGACCTCAGTGCACCGCCTTCGATTTTTGTGATGATGTTGTGGCTGAGGTCAAGGTGCACCAAGTTGGGGACAGGCAGAAAGGTGGAGGTGGAAAGGACGGTGAGACCATTGTGGGCTATTCGCAGAACCCGCAGCCCTGGTAGGTCTGCCAATGCGTCTGATGGAACATCTT
>JACEEZ010019858.1:765000-790000 GCA_016584305.1 Chionoecetes opilio | reverse complement strand
TTATCAGTATAAAAGATATACTGTTATCTTCGGAAATGTTTGTTCTATAATATTATCAAATAAAAAATTGTAAAACAAACAAAAGAAATGCCATTATGAGACTTTCAAGAAATATGCATTAACTTAAACTCTTCGCAATTTAATATTTTGCTCGAAACATTTTACATGGAGAATATCAATAGAAGCGGAATTAATTAGCTTTTCATTGATATATTTCGTTTAGTCATAAATGAATTAGCAGCATGCATAAATTAGCGTTAACTAAATATTAAAAATCATGAAATCGGGTAATTTCCTACCTAATATATGTTTATCAGTATAAAAGATATACTGTTATCTTTGGAAATGTTTGTTCTATAATATTATCCAATCAAAAACCGTAAAACACACAAAAGAAATGCCATTATGAGACTTTCAAGAAATATGCATGAACTTAAACTCTTCGCCATTTAATATTTTGCATAAAAACTTTTTACATGGAGAATATCAATAGAAGTGGAATTTAATTAGCTTTCCATTGATATATTTTCTTTTCTGATAAATGAATTAGCAGCATGCATAAATTAGCGTTAACTAAGTAAATAACATCATGAAATCGGGTAATTTTTCCCGATTGATGAGGTTATTTATTTAGTTAACGCTAATTTATGTATGGTTGTAATTCATTTATCAGAAAAGAAAATATATCAATGGAAAGCTAAGGCGATTCCGCTTCTATTAATATTCTCCATGTAAAGAGTTTTCACGCAAAATATTAAATGGCGAAGAGTTTAAGTTAATGCATATTTCTTGAAAGTCTCATAATGGCATTTCTTTAGTGTGTTTTCCGGTTTTGTATTGGATAATATTATAGAACAAACATTTCCGTAGATAATAGTATATCTTTTATACTGATAAACATTATATTAGGTAGGTAAACTTGTACGGGGAGCGGAGCGGGGGGGATCTACATGGTGTGTCGTCACGGGCGTGCATCAGGCCTTGTCATCTCGGTGGCCACGGTTAGACGCTGTACTTCGACATGGCAACTTCTAGAAAAGTGTTGGAATTCGAGGCTGAAGGTTTTTCTTCTGTGATACTTAGTGAGCCCCGAGACACTGCATTTTTGCATAAATATAAAAACTGAGGAAGAGTTCCAGTTATGGAAAGATCTTTACATGAAAGCAAATAACGTCTGTCTCAACGTGAAGCGTGTGTATCCTTCCAGCGAGTGGAATTTGTTTCATAAAATATTGATCTGTCTGCATGGTTTTTCTCGCAACATAGGAATGAAGAAGACGTATACTGGGTATGTATTGCAAAATATTATATGTAATTTGTTCCATTATGGTGAATATTCTTTATATAGGTATTTACAGGGTGTAACACGAGTTTCTGCAAATATTGAAAAGAACATGTAATTCTAAGCACAAAATATTATATAACCATATGCTTTTTGAAGCTTGCTTTAGACGTGAGATGTAGGTAGAAAAATTTGCCGCGACCAGTAATTTCACAGTAGCAGGCGACGTATGGAGACATGCAGTGTGTACTCGCGGTTGCCGCTCGGTGAAATTTTGAATGATTTAATCATAATGTTTACTAGTAATGGAGCATGACATTATCTTATAACGACACAATTGGTACTAATGGACATGTTATTTACTAAATAAGCAATACATGAAAACAGCAGGGCTGTAATAAACAATACTGTAAAAGGCTACTTGGCATCGTGTCTGAGTTGGGAGGCAGGAGGGACTAGGCTGCGAGGCCGCCGATCAGCTGAGTCACGTGTTACATCCTACCCCTCCCCGACACGATGCCAAGTACCCATTTGCAGTATTGTTTATTACAGCCCTGCTGTTTTCATGTATTGCTTATTTAGTAAATAACATGTCCATTGTGTCGTTATAAGATAATGTAATGCTCCATTACTAGTAAACATTACTAGTAAACAAACAGTTAATTGCCGCCCCTAAAATCATATTGAAAATTAATTGAGGAGAGTCTCAACAGAGGGAGATATACTTGACACCTGATACGTAAATTACATGGGGAGTAAATTAGAACCCTTATTTTTTCTTTAAGCATGTAACAGTCACATATATTTTTTGCAAATGTTATTTTTGAGAGCTGCGGTGTAATCAGGTCTGCTCTCTCTCTCTCTCTCTCTCTCTCTCTCTGTCTCTCTCTCTCTCTCTCCATATATATATATATTATATATATATATATATATATATATATATATATATATATATATATATATATATAGAGAGAGAGAGAGAGAGAGAGAGAGAGAGAGAGAGAGAGAGAGAGAGAGAGAGAGAGAGAGAGAGAGAGAGAGAGAGAGAGAGAGAGAGAGAGAGACAGAGAGAGAGACAGAGAGAGAGAGAGAGAAGGGCAGTTTTGGGGGAGGAGTGAGTGTGGTACGGTGTGTTGCTGCGCGCTCTTTTATTTATTTCCCACACTTGAATCAGGAGTGCCCCTGCAGGTTACAGTTCGGGAATATGCGCCCGGGTTCAGATGAGGCCCACGATAGAGAAGGCCTGGTCGGTGGGGTTTATACGTCGCAACAGTAGTGCGCTTAGATCAGGGTTCACAGGGCGGACTTAACCATATTTCTCCAGTTAACTGCTATGGTGTCTCACGTTAAGTGATTATATTTCGTATTAGTTAGTTCTTAGTTGTATTTGACAAGTTATAAACATATTTAAGCATTACACAAGCAAGGTAAAGTATAAGAAAAAAAGTGTACATTATATACATTTTATTAACATGTATTATACAGTATATGTTTTAACAAAAATACTGTCCTTCCTTGATGTAAGAAATCTGCATAATAGGAGCAGTCAACAACGCGATGATAATCTCTGAATCTGTAGGCTACAGTCGTTCTGCCATTACCATGCATCAGGCGGAAATATAGTTACTGTATTAAGTAAACCATAATTTCTTCCAAAAATAAAGATATATTTCTGGTAGTTTTTTTCCATGTGCCATTTATTATTGCAAGACATATTAAAAAAAAAAAAAAACATATCAGTATTAAGTACGACATCTTCCGCGGGCCGCAGCAGCAAAACCCCATAACACACGTTCATCACCCATCACCTGCCACCAATAGACAATGCACAAGTTCTCCTATATACCTGTTGAACAAGAGAGGGTGGACAGTGCCAAGAATAAGTGCCTTCGAATGTGATAGAGGCTATCAGCTTCATAAGGAGGTAGCCGGAGGTAAATTAATCGTACATGTACGATAATTATCGTACTTGTGGCCAAACTGAGGCAGGCTACATGCACAGGGTGCGGGGTGGGAGGGGTTTCCATTGCATGATATGAGTATAATTTTAATAAGATAAATATATTTTGTAATCTATTCTGCATGGTTTCACTTTGCTGTAGACTTATTTACAATATTTCTATATACATCTTATTTCGATCAGTCCATCCTAAGTCATCGTCAGAAAACTTTTTTTTTTGCGTGTTTTTTCCTAACAAGAATTTCGTTATATTGTGTCTATTAATGGTAAAAAAATATTTTCATATTGTGTAAACCTAAATACATATACAATAGAGTACTTGACGGTAACTGCTGGATGCTTGGTAGTTCGTAACTAAATATAAGAATAATATCGAATAGGCAACTTGTACAGAACTGCTTCGGACCCTGGAGACACAAATTTGGTCCCGCGTACGAGTTTGTACCTGAATGAGGGAGTTGTTGACTGCTCCTATTAAAATAAAATATTGATAAGTATTATCAGACATGTAGAGCTTGCACCAATCCACCCCTCTTCCAAAACACATGCTTTCATTATATTGTTGTAAAGTTTGTAAAGATATGTCAGCTTTATTCCAGTTGCTTCATCGGAGAACGTAATATCATATACTAATATATGTAGATCATCTGGTTTGAAGTGCAGTTCACATACCTGAAAAAGAGTTGAAGAGTATTGTTAACCTCCTTACCCATAACTCCGCCGTTGTTATTTCCTAATTGAATATTTCGTTTATTTGTATTTTCGCCAACTCTACTTAACCATTAAGATATTCAGAATGACAGGACATACCATATGAAACATATAAGAATTAAATATCTCGAGGATAAGGGTTACCGAAGTAATACAGTTTTATTCACCTAGAATTCCAAGATGAATACTAACAATTTTAGTTAAACGTGTTTTACTTTTTTTAAATAGATAACAACAGTGTACCGTATTACTTACCCTGCTATTTGTATTTGGAGTGTAGTCTCTCTTGATAGCCTGCAACCACGTGTCCGACTCATCCTCACTTCTTGGAAAAGAAATAACACTGACTCTTGGTCTTTTTCGATAAGTTTCCTTACAATTTGGGACACAACACATAGAAGGTATGTTTACTTTAGTAAATAAGTCTTAATTTTCGTCCTATTGGAGACACGACGTGACCTCTCACTTCCACGTCTGAATCAGCACTGATGAAATGAAGCACTACTGTTGTCTCGTCATCACTCTCTCACCCTCCACAGAACAGGCCTTCTCTTTCGTGGGCCTCGATTCAGAGCGCATCGTTGACTCAACTCATTGGTAGTTACACTTCACAAGCTCGCCTGCCACATCCACCAGTTCCTCTCAGCTACGGCCCTGAGCATGTCCACCACCGCAACTGTCTGAGTAAACATCTCCAATTCTTATATGTATATTTTTATGTTTTTTTTGTTCTTATATGTACTTTTTGACAGATTGTGTGTCTCCGGCCACTGACATCCTAGCGGTTTCATTCAGTAACCCATTCACATGTTATGTTGCATCCTTCTCTTGGCTGCGGAGAACCGAAACCAAAACTACATTTCTTGAACTTCTGTTCAACAAAACTACACTTTACTGCCCTGCCTTTCAAACATCATTATTAACATCAGCTAAGTAATTTTCTAAAGTTTTAAGTGACGGTTTTCTTTTAGGTTTAGCTGAGATGAGAAGTTGTTATTTCTTTAGTGTCTAACACATATAACAGTGATGTTCAGGTACACGACACATCTAAGGGCGATTTTAACGTTAGAAGAATTATAGTTCTGGCTTAATATCCATTTACAATGGCATCGTTCAGTACATCTGTTCAGACACCTGCCTGGTGTTTACAGCGTGACGTTCAGCAAACATCTGTCTATCCCTACTACAAAAGGCAAAGTACTAGACCACCGTATTACCATAAACATTTCCCTTCTACAAAAGGTAGAGGTAGAATTATATCATATTATTATATTATATAGAACTTAAGATGATGGAATTATTTGAACAACCCACATACAGATAGTAGACCAACTCGCATTGCTATAATTTTCTTAATGGCAGATTTTCATGTTATTATCATTGTTACATCATCCTCCTCCTCATTATTGAGGGTAGTACCACAACCATCACCATCACCACTACATTCATCGTCATTATTATCACTAGCCAATCTTTTTTTGTCTACATTTGACTTTTTAGTATCAGATTTTTCCGTCAGCTCTAAATTATTTTACTTTGTGTATTTTTGATGTCGTTGTTCCGCATTATCCCCGCCCGTTCCCCCTCCTCCGCAGCCTCGTAAAAATGTGTTCATCCCCCAAAAAAGAGGATCCTTGCCTCTCCCCTCAGCGCTTCTCTAGTAATCTTGCCATAAGCCTCCCTTTATATCGCCATCGATGCCTCCTCATCTAACCTGACGACCATTCACCCCAGGCACCTGCCCCGCCGCCTCCACCTGCTCAGTTTCAGCTCAGTGCAAAACCTGGTCCAGCTGTGTTTATAAGCGTCTGTATGGTATGAGATAGCCTTATGTAATGTACACACATACGTGCTCTTGTCTAGTCAATAGTAGTCATTAATTAGTAAAGATGAAAATATAGTCAGTATATCCAAACTGATACAGCTTATCAAGGTCACTGGGATTGGCTTCGGGTGTATCGACCCAGGGCCTAGGCCCTTCTTTACATAATATGTGTCAGGATAGTTTGGTCCCACAGCCAAGGATATCAATCTAGCAGCCCGTTGTAGTCGAGGTAGAATGATACGGAAATTGCATTAGTGACAGCCTAATTTTTACCCCTGAAGAGAGCTAGGGAAACATATGATTCAGAGTTGAGAAAAGCAGCCCAAAACAATAATATCAGTCAAGGCTCAGGTGTCGTCGAGAGCCACATGCTATCAGAAAATGCATAGCATAGACGCCAGAAAAGGAGCGGCACTCACTGGTAAGTATACATAACACACGACAAACGAAGGAAAAAGAGATACTATAAATAAAATCAAGGAGATAATCGTGAGCAGACAAAAAAGAACGTTGCCATCTATCAAAGTGGGAGGCTCGTCGGTGTGAACTGTTAGGAGCTCAGCTGCAAGATGAAGCACAATCCGTATCCCGTCAAGTAGAAAAAACGCGTAGGCAGACGAATATTAAGTGTTGAGTCTAGATAACCTTCAAGTGTGTGTTCCTTTGAGGCGACTCAGAGAGGTAGGATCATCACTAGATAATGACAGAGCGGCCACTTGAGGGAGCAGTTTACTCTTCACTTTCATGATCACTCAGTCATTTGAAACATTAAAAAAATGTGGGACGTCTTGTGCTCCGTCCTCCATCTTCCCATTTGATCAGCACCTTCCGGAAGCAGAATAACACAGAGGTAGTATAGGTAAACATTTAAAGTATGTTGTGTAATCGGTACTAAAGCAACAACCCGATTTGTCAAGGTATCCTCGCCAGGAAAGTTTCGCCCCGCTCGGTTACCTGCTCCCAATAAAAATGCCACTTTTAGCAGCTCATCACTGAGTTACCAGGATCCCCACCTGTGTCTAGGCTGGCTGACAGCATCGTAGAGGAACACTATCATGATCCCTGACCGTAGCAGTTCCCCTACGACATCATAGTCATGCCTCCTTGCGAGACGATGTGAATGTTGTTTTGTAGCCGCCTATACTGCGGTAGACAGAGAGGAAAAACTACTTTCACGAGTCAATCAATCATTGGGGGCAGACGCCGGGGGGCGCGTCGCCTCGCCCACCCTACGACACCACTCCCGGGGGTCACCACGCGCGAGTCCCCCTGCAGGCTCCATTTCCATACCAAGCAGCTCTCGACAAGAAACATCAACTTGCCCCAACCACGAGCCTTGTGGGCGCCCCCTTGGCCTCCTCCACGCCGGATTGTCTCTTACAGATACAACCCGATGGGAAAGATCGGTTTCAGGGTAGCGTGCCACATGCCCATATAGCCGAAGTTGGCGCTGACGGACTATGCAGGTAATAGGCCTCGATTCAGTCTCATGGTGCAATCGCTGATTTGACACGTAATCATCCCAGCGATACCCCATGATTCTGCGAAGACACTTATTACCAAAGGCATCGATTCATCTCTTCAAGTCGCTATTTAGTGTCCATGTCTCAGAACCATAGAGTAAGACAGGGATCACAAGCGACTTGAAGATCCGGATATTTGTCCTCCTGCACAGGTACCGACAACGCCAAATACTCCTGCTGAGCGAGTCCATAACACCGTCCGTGGGCTATGCCAGTCCGCCGTAAGACTTCTTGACGTGACCCGCCGTCATTATGGACTGCGCTACCAAGGTATGTAAAACTTTCCAAGAATTCAATGTCCTCGCCGCACGCATTAACAGACTGTACTGTTTCATCTAGTAAGCCTCCAAACACCTGGACCTTGGTCTTGAGCCAGGAGACATCAAGTCCCAAAGGCTTTGCCTCCTCGTGCAGCGCCTCGAGAGCCATCACCAGGACCTCCAGCGACTCAGCAAAGATTACTGCATCATCGGCAAAAATAAGATCAGTGATCTTGGTGTTGCCGAGGGATGCTCCACAATCACTTTGATCTACAACTTTGCCCAATACCCAGTCCATACAAGTGTTGAAAAGTGATGGGGCAAGGACGCACCCTTGCCTCACTCTTGTATTCACAGGAAAGAAGCTAGATACACCTTCCCCACACTTCACAGCACTCTCAGTCCCAGAATACAGACCAGTCATCAAAGTCTCACATCCGTAGTCTGTAAATTAATGGAAACTGTATTGCAAGGTAAATTTCTTAAAATAAAATAATCTGATCAAAAACTCCCAGCACGGCTTTCGTAATAAACGTTTTTGCCTCACAAATGTACCAGACTATTTTAATGACGTATACAACACATTTGACAAGACAAAAAACAGTATATATTATTTATCTCTATTTTCAAAAAGCGTTTGACAAAGTCCCCATAAGCGTTTACTTAATACCCTGAACAGGTATCGCTGGACAATTGTGGCGAGCCCTTGCGCGGAAAACGCGTTTTTTTCTTTTTTGCGCCAATCACGTCATAGGGGAGGCGGAGCTCGACCGACAAGTAATCAGTGTGGTGTTAGCCACAGTCGAGGGAGGAAGGGTAGCTCGCTTCTCCGTCTGCATCTCCCAAAATTGGACTACCTGACCCCACACTTGGCATCGCAGTACTGTGAAAGTAATATTTTTTTTGCATTAATTTTACATTCCTTGCTCTATAAGCCTATGTATTGGAGATATGTTTTTAACACCTATAAACAAGTTATCCAGATAAATTATCTAGTTAATCTGACCAGTAGAGAATGATATTGTTGAAATTGATGACTGTTTTGAAGACGAAGAGGAGGTGGTGTCAGCCTGTCAAGAGGCCTCCCCTCAGGTTGCGTCACCCCCACCGGGGTTGGGGGTGACGTGAAACACATGTGTGAAAACTCATTCTGATTTACTTTTTTTGGCCATGGTGCTCTTTTTAGATAGTGAGGGAACATTCATGCTGGTTTTCAGCCAGAGCATAGGAAATGTAGTTACCCTATGATTTTTTTTAAATAGGGTATAATTTTGGAGGGTAAAAATAAATTGTGTTTTTGTTTTCCTTACAGTTGTGTATGTATGAGGTGTCAGGGACCAGTAATGCAACACAGTGAGGCATAGACATCCACCTTGAAGCTGGCTGGGGCCCAAGGGCTTCAAGTTAGAGGAAGTATTTTTCATATATTTATTTTCATTACCCACTAAAAAAATTCACATATTTAAAAAAAAAAATTAGAATAAATATATTGTATCACTCAAGTTTCATTACCTTCCTACCTAATATTAAGAGATAATTACGTTATTTTTTAGCTTAAAATGAGATTCATAACTCTGATGGTTTTTTTTATGAATTTTTAAAACGCCTCGGACACATGTGGCATAGGGATACCAATGAAGGTCATGAAATATAGCGATACCTGTCCAAGGTTAAGGAATTCAAGTCGCACGGCATAACTAGAAATATCTTAAATTGGCTTAACCCACGAGCGCATGCTGCCCATTTAAATGGGCGCAAAGTTGGCAACATTCAATATCCCGCTATTTTTTAGTTCGTCCTCTAGAACTGGTTTTTTCTTAATCGTCCCATAGAACAAACGTTAAAGTTTAACCTCATGCCCCCAGATTTTCAGACTTAACGTAAACAAAGGCTGGAGGAGAGGAGGAAGAGGACCCTTCGAAGAATTTCTTCAAAATGCCCCGCAATAAGTAAGTTTTAAGTAAATGTATATATATGCGTTCATTCATTTCAAGTAATAGAGGGATTGTTTAAGGCACAAAGCCTTGTACTTCTATGTAAATATAGTAGCTGCCCTCTGCTGCTTATTTTATGGAAGCTGTATGAATTTGAAAATTGATGCCCATCTAAATGGGCATCATGGGCATTTGGGGAAAGGTGACCACCACAGCTGTGTTTTCAAACAAGGAACACTTAACATTTAGTAATGCACTGTGGTATATACTCCTGTTTTATGTTACCTACAGTCGAATACTCAAAATTTAATGTATTGACACATCATTTATAAGGTTAATTGCATTGGTATATCATTTGAGTTTGGGTCTCCCTCCGTTCAGGTTCCTCAAGAATGTTGAGGAGGCAGTTGAGTATTTGTATTCATTGCCTGAAGAGGAACAAGCCACAAGTATTGACGTTGCACTAGAGCCTCCTGATGATGGGGCTGAGTCGGATGCTGATGATCCAAGTGGGGATATTGTTGACGTCGGAGAAGAACATATTAATATTCTTGGAGCCAGACTGTTAGCAAGACCTAACATAGAATTAACTAATATAAATTCACGTCTGAAGCCCTCTGCAGCATGGAGCCCATGCAAAATGTTCATGACCCTAGCCCAGCCACTTCCAATGACATGGGCAAGTGATGAAGCCACGGAACCTTGCTATGGTCATCATGGATTCAAACAATTCATCAGAGAAAAAACAATGTTTGGATATTAATTCTGGTGTTTGTGCTCCTCCGAGGGTTTACTAATATCCTTCAAATTCTATGAAGGCATGGAAACTAGTTATGTAGAAGGCCGAACAATAGGTGAATCTGTTGTGGAGACCTTTGCTAAGGGAGTTGTTCCTACAGGAAGTAATGAATATATTGACAACTATGAATTTTACAACACTGCCTCTACTTGAGTCATTCAGAAAAGCAGATGTTAACCTCACAGGGACAATGCGGAAGGATAAAGTTAGAGATGTCTCTCTGTCAGACATCAAGAAGAGTGAAAGAGGATGACAGTGATCAAATTTATACTTGTTAGGAGTATGTAGAATATTACTTTTCATAGAAAACATTTCTTATACTAAAAATATATATGTTTATTTATTAATAGCACGCTGCTTACGAATAATAAAGGTTGAATTAAGGAAAGATAATTATATGTACCCTTTATAGACATTAAAGACGTTGATATTTACGATGCATGTTGTCACTTTGAATTTGGCGGGAAGGATGTACCTCCATGATGCCCATTTAAATGGGCGCTACATAACTCATTACAAATGGACGAAGAATAACCTATCATACATAGTCATCAGTTTTAGGTCAATATCTACTAGATATATAAAAATAAAACGATTCTACTAATAACAAAGGGTACCATGCGCTCGTGGGTTTTAAAGACTAGCTTCTGGGAGAAAGCTGAGCGTCGCGATTAATGAAAAAGCATCTAGCTGGCGAGATATTTTAAGTGGTGTACCGCAGGGATATGTGCTAGGTTATGCACTTTTCCTAATCTTTGTAAACGATATTGACGAAGGTCTCACCTGTAAGATATTAACATTTGCGGTAAGTAAAAGGTAAAGATGGGAGCATACGCTAAACTGAGCGTGGCATTCGGTGTTCATCTCCGTGGCATTAGCCCTTAGAGCCTGTGGTGGGTGAGGACCCGTTACCCGGGAGACAGGGCTAGTGTAACATCCGGTTTACCACAGTTTCCTTCCCCAGGTTGCCCCAGGTACCCATTTATCAACCCCGAAAGGAAGGAAAAACAGCTGGTTAGGCTGGTCACCGACTTGCCCTGGCCCGGACTCGAACCAGGGCTCACAGATTCGTAGCCAGGCACGCTAGCCACTGTACCACGGAGGAATTTGCGGACGATATCGATCGGTAACTAATTGCCGATAAGATGCAATTACAATCTGCCTTTGATCACTTGGTTAGACAAATAAGTGGCAGATTAAATGTATTACCGATAAGTGTAAAGTTTTGCATATAAAATATATATTTTTTTCACTAACGTGAACCTTCCAATGTTACCGAAGAAAACTTGAAGAAGACTTGGGGATTATTATAAACAACGACCTCAAGCCATGTAAACATTGTTCAGAATTTGTTAAGAGGGCTAACAAATTAATCGGTTTCCTAGGAAGGGCTTTCGAATGTAAGTCTGAAAAATGTAATTCTTTCACTTTACAATGCGATCATGCGTCCTCATCCTGAATATTGCGTTCAGTTCTAGTCAGCCAATATATAAAATATATAGTCAAGCTGGAGAGAGTACAAAGAAAAATTACTAAAATTATCCGCGCTTGCGAAACAAGCCATACGAAGAGCGATTGAAGGAACTAAATTTGTTATGTTTGTCAAAACGTAGGTTGCGAGGATACTTAATATAATTGTTTAAAATGTTCCATGGCTTCGATAACGTTAACATAAACGACTATTTGAATTTTGATTGGACAAGCCATGCTCGTATGAATGGATACAAGATCATTGGTAAGCAATTTCGCTCACACAAGGCGAAACACTTTTTCTTGAATAGAGTTGTAAATTTTTGGTACTCTCTTCCAGCACAATTGATTAATGATAACACAGTTGAGGCGCTTAAGAACAAACTAGATAAATACTTAGCAGCAACTGCCCAACTCAATTACTTCCGCCCTACGATTTTTTTTTTTAGCTTTAGGTTTAGTTTAGAAAAAACGAAGGAGTGTGTCTCTCCTTCAATCTTTCCTTTCAAATTCCATGGCAATTTTTCAATACTGTATGGTGTTTTTTTATCCCTTTATTTTCCTGCCGGCTCCAGCCGGATGGATAGGTGTGTGGGAGGAGGCTTCAACTTTGCTATTCTTTTACCTCTAACACGTAAAAAATATAGTGGTAGAAAGAAATCACACAGGCAGCCTCGTTTGGCCCAGTATGGCTGTTGCTGTCTGTTCTTCCTTGGTATTCCTTTGAATTCATTTGTATTCCTCCGCTTCCTAATTATTTTTGTTCTTCATATTTTTCTTCATCTATTCCTCTTCCTTCTGCTCCTCCTCCTCTTCCTCCTCCAGTACCTGAGTACCACTTCAGGACTTCCGCCTCACTCAGCATACATTCCGTCATGCAATCCTACACCTCCCTGAACACCCTTTGATAACATCAGGCAATCAACCGTATTTTTTATGCAACTACATTTTACGGATGTCAATTTGAGCGTGAAATTTACATTAAGCTGATTGAGATTGTTCATTAATTAAATATTTCCGTTTCGCTGGATATAAATGAGTGTTTAGATAAATACCCAACTGTTGAACGCGAGAGTTATAAAAATAAATATAATTATATTTTTTGTAGCTGTTCTGTTTTGCTATACGACATGCCACTTAGGTTATTATGCGGATGTCTAATTTGCAGGCCTGCTCCCCTGTGCGGCAGGTTTAATTAATATCATATATTAATATTTATAATGTTTAAACTGCCTAGATATCCTGCATCAGTGATTCATCTTGAATAGGATGCTCGTTCCATATTAAAAAATCCATGTTTCGTTTTGGTGGAAGGTATCCAGCTAAGTGAGGAGTTACGTTGAAAGCACGGTAACAAGACAGTGTTCGTGCTAACATGTAATGGTTGAAACATAAAGAGTATGGTAGTAAGTTGATGTGGCTGTAAGGGAAGCATCCTTGAAGGCTGGCTGTGGAAGCCAAGGCAGCAGTTTTTAAGCAGCGAGGTAGCAGCGAGCTCCCCGGGGAGCACGTGGTAGCTCGTTGATTACGTCTTGCGGACGCTCTGGGGGCGCATTCAAAGACGCTTCACGCCATGGTTGCCTTGCATGGTTGCTTTCATCAGCTGATTTGGTATTCAAAGAGGAGATTGATGACGTCAGAGTTGTTGTTCACAAGGCAACTGCCTGTAAGGTGGTTTTAAGGAAGCAACGTACATAAATATCCTCATAAATTAAGTATATATGATGTTTTCTGACTCAAGAACTGAACAGGGCAGGTATACAAACGAAATTAGGCCATAGAACAAACCCAGGCGCTTGTGGTGATTTTGTTCTGTGTTGATGTGCCAGGAGTGGTGAGTGCGGCATCTTGACCTGGGTAGCGATGCCAGACAGCACCACGCATGGCTCCGGCAGACAGCACCTATACGTATATGTGGTGTGCACTTTTCCTTAAAACCCATATTTTTACTATGGGCCGCCATCAGGTAAAGGGCCCAATGTCACCTGAAAAAAGGTAACGAATCCTATACACACACACTCCTTAAAACCCAAGCCCCTGTTCACCCAGCAGTGAATGGGTACCGGGTGTTAGCCGGGGGTTTGTGACCCGCCTCCCGGGGTGGTGGCTTCCCCCAACACTAGAGTAAGGAGAGCTACGAAGCAATACTAGCGAAAAAGGTCACAAGAAGAAGAAGACCGGCTTATTCCTCGGAAGAAATAATGGAATAGACAGAATACAAGGAAGTACAAGACACCGGTGTGTTACCCGCGTGTATGTGTATGTGGAAACAAGTGTTGAAGCGACGGAGGTGACACAGGGGATGAAATAATGAATGGAATAAGCTAGAGAATAGAAATAAGTACAACACATCGGCCGCGTATATAGAAGGAACAAGTGTTGGAGGTTATAAGCAACGGAGGTGGTACAGGGAATTGTGGAATGAAGGAATACTAGAATAACCTACTTTTCGAGAAGGACGACGAAGCTGAAAGTTCATGCGGAATGAGGATTGGAGGTAGATGAAAAGAACCTTGAAAATGCAGGCCGCGGCTGCCTTGTGATTGGCTGACACGTTTGAGACACAATCTGATTGGCTGGCACGTTTGTTTTGACCCAATTGTGATTCGCTGTCGAGACTGTGACGTCATTGTAGCTGCTCAGTCACTCAGCTATGAACAACCATGTACCGCCACTGCCATGTCTCGTCTTTGAATACCAGTTAACACCGGGGTATATAAATAGAGGGATGTTGTTGAGCTAGCACCAGTGGCCTTTAACTCTCTTTGAATCCCTGCCCTGGTGGTGTTGTCCTTATTTATGTGTGTGGACTCTGGAGTATGAGGTATATATATACACAGTTGATGTATGTATATAATTGCAAGTATACCTTTACAACTTGTATGGGAGGTCACACAGGGAAGACGTAAGGGAGAAGCGTCAAGATGAAGTGACGGTCCCGAGGCAAGTGAAGTGGAGTGAGAGAGTAGTGGCGTGACCTGACCCAAAGAACACATGCCTGTAGGCAAAAAGGGTCGGGTTGCCAGATACCACACAGGTAACCACTACAACCAGACGCACAAAGTAACGACTTATTTTAAAACTTAATACTATTTATTTATTTGGAAAGCCATTACATATCACTTTCTAGATCATTCATTTAATTTGTTAATCATTTAATCCATTCATCAAGAAAATATTGAAAATCTTGACCTCACCATTGTGATAGACCGCATGTAAGCGTCCACACGTCGTACTCTACTCCTTTACATTATTAGTCACACTAACTCACTGAAGCAGAAAAAAAGATGCAATTGTATGACAAAACTTAACTGTGTTGCCATACAAGCCTAATAAAGCTAAATATATACCAATGGCATCTTCGAGCGCGGAGTTTGAAAACAGAAAACCTATATAATGTTGAGGCCAAAAAAAAAAAAAAAACATGGTCATCATGTCAGGCAGATTGACCAACATATGGGAGCGTGAAAGACATACAAAAGTGGCTTTGAGTCGCAGCGCCATGTACAAAGCCATGCACTCATGACAAGAGGACGGTTCAGCCACACATTCTCATGTGAAAACTGGCTTCAGCTATATACAGCGGCTAGGAGGGGGTCATCCCGATGTTCCCCGGTACCGATGTTCCCTGAATACGATGCGGTCCCTATGTTCCCCGGTACCGATATTCCCCGCCTCCTAAGAGGTACCTTTGTTCCCCGGTGCCGATGATCCCCGCCTCCTAAGAGGTACCTTTGTTCCCCGGTGCCGATGATCCCCGCCTCATATGAGGTACCGATATTCTCCGGTATCTATAAGGTGCCAATGTTTAGGTTAGGTTAGGTTCAAAGGTTTCAAAAATTATAGGTGCACTAGCCGCAAAGCCGCCCTCCGGGCGGACTTTTTGGCTAGCTCCTGCGGAGGGCTATTGGTGGTGGGCCTTCGGCCCACCAAACACGGACTCTCCAGATAGCCCCTTCTAACTTTCCTGAAATCATGGATGTAGAAATGTATGTATTCCCCCCACCCATTCACTCACCCATTACCCATCACCCCCCACCCATTCACTCACCCATTACCCATCACCCCCCACCCATTCACTCACCCATTACCCATCACCACACACCCATTCACTCACCCATTACCCATCACCCCCCACCTATTCCCTCACCCATCACCCATCACCCCCCACCCATTCACTCACCCATCACCCCACACCCATTACCCATCACCCCACCCATTCACTCACCATTACCCATCACCCTACATCAAGGTTTCCTCAATTCTCGCAACCCACTTTTTCTTCACAATTATCGCTAATAGGCTGCTAAAAAAAAAAAAAAAAAAGTGATCGAATCATCTCATAAGTGGCTTAGACCTTCCCTGTCACCCGTTCAAATGTGCATATGAGGTGATTGCGCCACGGGGCGGAACCTATACCACACACACACACACACAGACAGACAACACAAATTTCGTTATATATTCATAACTAGCCGCAAAGTCGCCCTCCGGCGGAACTTTTTGGTCTACTCTGCGGAGCTATTGGTAGGGCTTCGCCCACCACTGTGTTTGGTGGGCCTTCGGCCACACCAAAACATGGATCTCAGATAGCCCCTTTTAACTTTCCTGAAATCATGGATGTGAAATGTATGTATTCCCCGACCCATTCACTCACCCATTACCCATCACCCCCCACCCATTCACTCACCCATTACCCCATCACCCCACACCCATTAACTCACCCCATTACCCATCACCCCCCACCCATTACCCATCACCACACACACCATTCACTCACCCATTACCCATCACCCCCCACCCATTCACTCACTCATTACCCATCACCCCGCACCCATTCACTCACCCATTACCCATCACCCCCCACCCATTCACTCACTCATTACCCATCACCCCCCACCCATTCACTCACCCATTACCCATCACCACCACACCATTCACTCACCCATTACCCATCACCCCCCACCTATTCCCTCACCCATCACCCATCACCCCCAACCCATCACCCCCACCCATTCACTCACCCATCACCCCACACCCATTACCCATCACCCCACCCATTCACTCACCCATTACCCATCACCCTACATCAAGGCTTCCTCAATTCTCGCAACCCACTTTTGTTTTCACAATTCTCGCTAATAGGCTGCTAAAAAAAAAAAAAAAAAAAAGTGATCGGATCATCTCATAAGTGGGCTTATGACCTTCCCCTGGTCGACCCGATTCCAAAAATGTGCCATATGAGGTGTTTGCGCCACGGGGGGCGGAACCTATACCACACACACACACACACACACACACAGACAGACAGACAGACAGACAGACAGACAGACAGACAGACACACTTTCGCTTTTATTAATATAGAAGAAATTATAGATAAGGTTCAAAAAAATTTGTTTCAAATGGTTAATAAAATTTAGATTATGGTTAAAAACGTTTAGGTTCATAGGGTTAAACAAAATTTGGTTCAAAGGGTTAAAAAAATAGGTTCAATGGATTCATAAAACTTATGTTCAAAGGGTAAACAAAAAATGGTTCAAATGGTACACAAAATCATGTTCAAAAGGTTGTAAAGATCGGGTTCAAATGGTTAAAAACTTTAGGTTCAAAGAATTCAATAAATGTAGGTTCAAAGAGTTCAACACATTTTGCTTCAAAAGGTTTAACAACTTAGGTTCAAAGGCTTCAAAACATCTAGGTTCAGAGGATTACACACTTTAGGTTCAAAGGGTTCATAAAATTTTGGTTCAAAGGGTTCATAGAGTTTAGGTTTAAAGGGTTCAGCACATTTAGGTTCAAAGGGTAAAAAAAAGATTTAAAGGAAAACAATTTGGTTCAGTGCTCAAAATAATTAGGTTCAAAGGGTTCAAATGCTTTTGGTTCAGAGGGTTCAAAAGTGTTGAAAAAATTAACAGATAACGGGGAACATCGGTACCGGGGAACATCGGCGCCAGGGAACATCGGCGCCAGGGAACATCGGCGCCAGGGAACATCGGCGCCAGGGAACATCGCCACACGGGAATATAGGCATTGGGGAAAATAGGTACCTCATACGTAGGTGCCGGGGAACTTCGGCACCGGGGAGCATAGGTACCGGGGAACACCGGTACGCACCCGCTGGGAGTAATGACGACGTTGCCCCTTAATGATAAATGTGACTGTAACATCATCCCAGCCGCAGTGAAGAGAGAGTTCGTGAAAGCTGAGACAGTATATGCACCAGACACAGCAAAAATGCTAATATTATGTATCTCCTCCTCCGTGGATTGTCGCCTCCGTGGTGTAGTGGCTAGCGCACCTAGCTACGAATCGGTGGGCCCTGGTTCGAATCCGTGTCAAGACAAGTCTGCGGCAAGTCCATCCAGCTGTTCATCCTTCGTTTCGGGGATGGTTGATAAATGTGTAGTACCTGGGGTAATCTGGGGAAGGTAACAGTGGTAACCCGGATGCCACACTAGTCCAGTGTCCCAAGGTAACGGGTTCTCACTCACCACAGCAGGTCAAGGGTTAATGCGACGGAGATGAACACCGAGGTCACGTGCAGCATAGCGTATGCCACCATCTTTACTTTACCTTCTTCTCCTCCTTCCTGAGTTCTTTCTCGGCTGTTGTCAACTCGTCAGTCATCGCAGGACTCTTAGTCCAGGAGCCCAGAAACATTTAATTCATATCGTGTGTACGAAAAGTTTGACACCTGGAATGGGTAGGACTGTCCTTGGAATCCCCCAAAAGGCCTTTCTTAAGCTATGCAATTGTGTACTGCCAATAGAGGGCGCCCTTCAAGGTAGCCCCCAAAACAGATTAAATTTACACTTTGAGTACATCCATGAAACCTCCGCCAAAATGGTCATTCTGGGAGTCTATTACTAAAACTAAGGAACCCCGATTCTTAAGCTCACCAGTTGTGGACTAAGGTACTTAAGAAAAGGCCAAAGGGCCTAATTACCCCCAAAACTGAGTTATTTCATATTTCGGGTACATCCACCAAACCTCCTCCAAAATTATCACACTGGGAGTCTATTCAAGAATTGGTATTTCTTTAGTCTCCATTTTGTGGAAATGGGGGGATTAAGAAGGGCTTAAGTAACCCCTAATTTCACATTTAATTCACATCTTAAGCACATCTATGAAACTTTACCAAAAACGTAGCCCAGGGCCCCATGACTAAAGAAACATGATTCTTAAGTTCACCAGTTGTGGAATAGTGTACTTAAGAAAGGGCCAAAAGACATATCCCAGCTAATTGGCATATTTCTGGTTGCATTCACATCCGAGTACATCCATGGAAATTTGTTCATATGTCGTTTAGAACCCCCTGAGTAAGGATCGACGATTCTTAAATTCATCATTTGTGGACTAGGGTACTTAAGAAAAGGGAGGGCCATATAAACTATTTAGCATATTTGTGATATTTAAAAATATTTCGAGACAATAATCTGTTCTCAAGACAAAGAATCTGTTTTCAGATATTATATAAAATCAACGTCCTCAGTACACCTATGACACTTCTTTTTTGCAGAAATTATGACCAAGAAAATACATGTATGTTTCTCAAATTCACCAGTATGGGGTGGTAATATTTGAACTAAGATTTAGCAAAAAGAAAAATCTGAGAAATACATCTAGTGCCAATCTCAAAATCATTGACGATTTTGGATCTATCTCATTTAGGTTAGATAAGCACACATCATAATGCACAAAGCTGTGGCAAAAACAAACTGATAATTTTCACCAATGCAAGCTACATGATGCATGCTTAAATACTACATAGTATTGTGACGGGCTTTTTGAATAAATGAATAATAATGATGATAATGGGCTACATATGCGTCCGTCAACTGGTGTGTGTTGTGTTGCTAGCTGCTAAGACTTCACGAACCAACAATATTCAAAATCTGCAAGAACTAAAGCAGCTACCATGTAGACTAATATTTCCACACTTCCCAAGCCGGTCTCGAGCTAACTGTGTCATACTGTTTCGGTCGTTGATGTTGTAGTATTTGCGTTAGGTTCCAGTAGGTTTTTGATACTTTGATAACCTCGGTATTTTGTTATGCATCGATGACTTCTCACTGTTGATGCTTTGAAACGATATGAACTTGTTTGACACATTGATAGGATATGGTGAAAAACTATTTTTGATAAAATGAAAACATCTGGAAAATTTGATGGATTGCTAAGTTTTTGCAGATTTTATGAAATGATAGGATCAGTTTTTGACGTTCTGATGCGTCCCCGGTAACGCTCCCATGAAACCTTGTCAGGAACCATTAAAAGCCAGGTTCAAGATTGATAAAGTAAACACTTGCGTAGAGATTAATCGAGTGGCCGACTTGTATTTTGAGGCCTATAGTAAAAAGGCAAAGCCACCGAGCAAAATATAGGCTGTTGTAGCAGGTATTGGAAAGTAAGCCGATGACTCGACATACAGAGTTGCAGCAGCACAAATCAAAACAACTAAAATCGCATATCATTAAAATCACCAAAATTCATGTTTCTAGCCAAACCATAGGCCATCGAATAGGGGAAATCTAGCCAAACCATAGGCCATCGAATAGGGGAAATCTAGCCAAACCATAGGCCATCGAATAGGGGAAATCTAGCCAAACCATAGGCCATCGAATAGGGGAAATCTAGCCAAACCATAGGCCATCGAATAGGGGAAATCTAGCCAAACCATAGGCCATCGAATAGGGGAAATCTAGCCAAACCATAGGCCATCGAATAGGAAAATCTAGCCAAACCATAGGCCATCGAATAGGGAAATCTAGCCAAACCATAGGCCATCGAATAGGGGAAATCTAGCCAAACCATAGGCCATCGAATAGGGGAAATCTAGCCAAACCATAGGCCATCGAATAGGGGAAATCTAGCCAAACCATAGGCCATCGAATAGGGGAAATCTAGCCAAACGATAGGCCATCGAATAGGGGAAATGTAACTAAAGATTGGAGTTTTGTATACATAAATACTCCATGGCATCGGAATGCCGCTGACCTGCATGTAGAACAGCAAGAACGTGAAAACGCAGCTCGCAGATTTGGTTACAGTGCCTCGCCTAGCCATCGAAGACAGAGCGACACTAGTTCATATAGGAGATTAATAAAGTGCAAGATGACTAGCAGGAGCTAATATGGAGCCAAACAAGCATAATCTCACGGTAGAAATGGGCCACATATCTAAAGCGCCGGTCCAATTAATGAGAGAGTGGTTCAAGTGGCTTTAAGATAAGGAGGAGTCGCTGTCGCTGTCATTCTACCGGTCGTCACATTAATATGATTAAGATGGACGGTACAAGGCTGCAGGTACCAAAAGTCAAGTGTTTATCTTGAGACACCTTTCTATATAGGTCAGCTGAATGCAGTGACCTTAGAAACCATGGATGTAGGAACCATAATATAGGGAGGAGGCGGCGGGCGCGGGGACCAGGGGTCATGATAGATGAAGCCAGCTGCCGCAGCGCGGAAACCAACGCCCAGTACTGTCAAAGACTGGCCGCGCTGCAGTTCCTCACCTTGGTGGTAGCATATAACTCCACGTCCTGCACGCGCAGTTTTTTCAAGGTCTTCATTAACTGTACCACTGCTTATTAATGAAAATCTTACTGTCAAAAAAAATTATGGTTAACATATTTTTATATCATTTACAGTCTTATCAGGTAATATAACACAATTTTTTTCAACTTTTTGCACAAATGAATATACCAAACGATAAAAATACAAGTGTGAGTATTTATATTAAATGTAACTGCCTAACTAGCCACTGAAACTAATCGGCTCAGTGTATACCTGACTTCTTTTCCTTTCGACTGGCCTTCAACTTGCGGGTTTTCAGTTTTGCATCATATGTAAATCTTAGTTGCAAATATGCTTCAGCAAATGTCTTGATTAATAGATGCATGTGATTTTGCATGGACTATGTGTCGTACATGTGTCGGGCCAAAGTGGGGAATATGTTTTTGTGCGCCAAATGTTCCAGCACTGATATCGTTATCTTACTGAAATCCGCCCTCCCTAAATTGGTGCATGGCCCTCTCCCTCTGAAAAGCTTTTTTTTGCAGTAATGCAGATATAAATGACATCATCAGAGGTATACACAAAATTACCTTTCTCCTTCAGTTGTATATATATATATATATATATATATATATATATGAGTGGATCTGATGGCTATCAAGTTTATCCAAGCTTAGGGCATCAATGCCTGGCTCACCATGTAAATATTTCATTAAAATCTGTGAACAACAAATCAGCACTGTATGCAGCGATTTAGTTTGCACTCTTTGATATGTGGGCATGACTTGGAACACATACACTCACACACACACACATATCTCTCTCTCTCTCTCTCTCTCTCTCTGTATATATATATAATATATATATATATATATATATATATATATTAGTGATGGACCGAACATTCGCATTCGCAAATGCGAATATTCGCAAGTTTTTTCAATATTTGCATTCGGATTCGCACTCCCACTCGTAGTTGTTTGCGAATATGCAAATATTTTGTCCAAATAAATAAACTTACAAAAATAAGAAGAAAAAAAACCAAGTTAACATAATATTACACAAGCAGACATATACATATTTAGTAGTTTAGCCGAGCGTTAGTTAAAAGAATAGGTGAGGAGGCGTAGTGGTAGCCACGGCCATAGTCCCTAGGACACTACGTCCATCCATTATCCTCCAACAGAGTAGCAGCCACTACTCTCAAGGTCACTGTTACTGAACTCAACTCATTGCCTCGTGCGCCATACTGCAGTAAGCATATAATGTACGTGTTCTTCTGTGTCACCCACGAGCACAATCAACTTTCTTTGAAAAGAACAGTATTGCAGCAGCCTAGTGCGTAATGACGTCAGTCACATCAGTGTGGTTTGGAACTATTTCGAGATTATCTTAATGACATTACAAAGTGTAAACTTTGCAATACTGTAATAATTATTAATGTAAGATAGTATTCGTATAAGAGTGTCCTCGTCCCGCAACCTGGAAACAGAAAATTGAATGAAGTTTACTTTGGACATTCATATTTTTATGACTGAACTCTTACAATACATACAAAATATTTCAGTTACCGGTATGATATAAAAAATAGTGTATTACTTGGAATGTTATGTAATATTCGCAATTCGCATTCGCATTCGCGAATATTAAAACCAAATATTCGCATTTGCATTCGCATTCGCGAATACGGAAAATAGACATTTGGTCCATCAGTAATATATATATATATATATATAAAGAGTGTAGAGTTTTGAAAAAAATCTACATCAACGTCGTTTCCTTCCGCACTCAAGCAAACGATGGGCCAGGTCTTACGGCTAGTAAGCAGGTAGAACAAGAAGTAACGGATTCAAGCTGGAAAAGCATAGATTAAAAAAGGAAATAGGGAAAAACTGATGCACGAATAGGGTGGTGAATGATTGGAATTGACTCAGTCGTCAGATGGCCAGTGCTGAGTCAATAGAGATCTTTAAAAGGAGTCTGCATAAATTCCTGGATGGGGAAGAGAGGTGGATGTAGGTAGTGTTAAGTAACAGAAACTACCTCGTGTAGGTCTCGCGGCCTCTTGTAGCTTCCGTATTGTCTTATGTTCTTATGGGCTTGATCCCTTGGTCTGCCATGCAGACCGCTATCCTATTACTAACATGACCTATCCCCGTCCCGGGAAAAACACACCCGCGTCCTACGCATTCCGTCTCAAAATCAATTCCATTACAACAATTATTCTCAAATTACAATTAAATTCTCTCTATGAATTCTCCGTCACAAATCGTGCTATCCAGAAATCTAACCAGACTCTTCCCAACAACCAAGAATTTACCTTAGGATAGGGATGTATCGTCTACTCTTTTGTTCTTGACCTCCTCTTCCTCTTCCTGCAGTCTCAAGAGCACCTGAAAGGAATTCCTGCACTCTACCTGGTCAGTGGTATCCTACCTTAGCTTCAAACAAGACCCTCCTTGCTAACCTACCTTCTATGCCCCATCATCAAGTGCCTTACTAGGTAATCCACCCTCAGACGCCCCACTAGGTATAAGCCAACCTCAGGTGCCCCACCAGGTAAGCCACCCTCAGGTGCTCCACTAGGTAAGCCACCCTCAGATTTCCCACCAAGCAAGCCACCTGAACCGACAACCCAACTTTTAAGAGTTCGAATCTCTATCTCTTGGTCCTTCATAACTCTTTTCAAATCTTTCACTACACTTTTCAAATCTTCAATCGACTCAAGGAGATTTAAGAACTTCGCTACATCCTCCACTGCACTCCACACCACTACGCCCACTCCGCTCTCTTACACTACCCCTCTCTTCACCCTCTCATCCTCATCTTCACTACCGACCTCACACGACAACTTCACCTGGCCCGCGCTCTCCTACCACACTTGACTCACTCGAATCCACACTCCACACACCACACAGCGCCCACTCCTTCACCTCCACTTCCTTTCCACTCCCAGCAAGCAAAACACCCTCACTGAACTCCATCGACGTGGCCATCCTAATCTCCGAGAGCACTACACACACTACCTCACTCCTTAGAGACATCAGGCCGACTTCAACGACAAGGGCGCGAGAGAAGCTAATTCCTTTTGTGTTTCAGCGGTGTATTTATTGATGCTTGCTGGCTATTTGATTTTATATTGGAATTTCGAGTGCCTGGTCCTGACAGAATGCTTGTACCTGCTCGCCACGTGTATTTCTTGGCTTGTTATATAAACTTAAGGTATGATTATCGACGTGTATATATATACTGCTTTTCTTCGTATGTAACTCATGCTCGTGCTTTAAATCCTGTTGGTGAGACGGAAGTGTGTTAAGTGCAGTGAGGTAAGACTTTGTTTACTGTGTTAATTTTATATTTTGTTTGTGCGACGAAGATCAACCCTTATCCACACATCGCGTCGGCAACAACATCCCCATGTTGTCAATCTTACGCATGCATGAGGCATCCCTATAGTCTATTTTTTTATTATGGTCAAAATGCATAAGGAAGCCACGCCCCCTGCCTCCCCTTCTATTTACGGGTCAGCTGATTGGTGCATCTCGTATCATCACTACCAAACATTCATACTTCACTACTTACAACAGGCTGATCACTGGACAGAGCAATCTTTACTACAAGGGAGTTTTGAATTTTGTCACCCTCTGTGTGAAGATGCTCTGTCCGTGGTCACGCCGCTGTTAAGTAGTGAAGATATGGTGATTGGTGGTGATGATACGA
>JACEEZ010019858.1:722500-760000 GCA_016584305.1 Chionoecetes opilio | reverse complement strand
GAAACCGTACTGACGATCAGATAGAAAATTGTAAGCAGATAGATGCTTAAGAATCTTCTTATTAAGTATAGATTCAAAAGCTTTAGATAGGCAGGAAGCTAAAGATATAGGACGGTAGTTTGAAGGATTAGAACGGTTATCCTTCTTAGTAACAGGTTGGATGGTTACCCTAAGTTAGGTGTCCTGTGGCGTCTGCGTTCATTTTTTTCTCCCTTCCAGTTGCTTGCTTTCTACAGGGGCCTTATCCGCCCATGTATGGAGTATGTCTCACATGTTTGAGGATATCCACTCATACAGCTCTCCTAAACAGGGTTGAGTCAAAAGCTTTTCGTCTCATCAACTCCCCTCCTATGACTTACTGTCTTCAGTCTTTAAATCACCGCCGCAATGTTGGTTATCTTGCTATTTTCTACCGTTATTTTCATCCTCACTGCTCTTCTGAACTTGTTAACTGCATGCCTCCCCCCCTCCCGCGGCCTCGCTGCACAAGACTTTCTACTCATTCCCATCCTCATCTTCCTAATGCAAGAGTTTATCAGTATCTTTACTCTTTCATCCCTTTCACTGGTAAAGTCTGGAACTCTCTTCCTGATTTTAATTTTCCACCTTTCTACGACATAAATATTTTCAAGAGAAGAGTGACAAGACACCTCCCGAACTAAATTGTCCTACCCCCATTTCTTTATTTTCATACTGTCTTCTTTATAGGGACTGATAACTAAGCGGGCTTTGTGTTACCTCTTTTTTTGTGGCCTCGGCCAGTCCTTTGTGATGTAAAAAAAAAAAATAAAAAAAAAAAAAATAAAGTATATATATAATATTATATATATATATACATATATATATTATTATATATTAATATACCGATATATTATATATATATTATTACTATTATATTATCACTATATATTATATATTCATATATATATATATATATACACATATATTATTAATATATATATATATATATTATATTTTATATATGTAAATTATATATATATATATATACATATATATGATATATAAATATATATATATATATATAATATATATTTATATATATATTATATATATATATAACATATATATGTATTATACATATATTTTTCTATCTTATAAATATATATATAACTCTCTCTCTCTCAATATATATATATCCTATCTATCTATCTATTATTATATATATATATTATATATATATATATATATATATATATATATATTATTATATATTATATAATATATATATATATATATATATACATATTAGATATATATACTATATATATATATATATATATATAATTATTATATATATATATATATATATATATATATATACCTATAGTATATATATACGTATTATATATATATATATATATATATATATATATATATAGTATATATATTATATATATTATCCTCTCGGGGCTTCTGGCATCTAGTTAATAACATCTCTAACAATTTTACTTCTTCATCTTTCCCTCGTATGCTTCACCGCTTCATCCAGATGGCAGATGGGTGCGGTGGATGCTAATACAAGTACTACGTTAAATCCAGCAGGGGCCTAGACACCATGCTAACAGGACACACAGCTGATGTAAGACACCACAGGGTATCCAGCGCGTTGGTGAACCATGTAGACGAAAATGGACACATACAAGATGGGAGGGAGCTAAGGTTATTTAAATAACCTAACAAAGTAGCAAATGGAAAGCGTACGAGTCAGTTTACATAACAAGCAACAAGAGAACAAGATGAGAGGAGACATCGTGTGGGCGGAGGTCGGAGCCCGAATTGTGGAGATAAAGTTGGAAAAGAAAATCAACCAATTAGGAAGCAGGATGCCTGACCCAGGTTGTAGTTTGTTGACCTAATCATTGCCTTAATAAGCAGCCAGTAGTCCCTATTGAGGGGTATACATATAGGACAGTCGGCCTGCGAGCCGGACGATATTTGAGTCCTCACCTGGCTGCCGCAGCACCCTTCTCCCCGCTCTCTCCCCTTGCCTGGTGGTCGAGCTCGCTCCCTCAATGGCCACCCCAATGAGGAAAACTGTTCACCAACTTCACTTTCGTGCAAAGGATTCGCCCCAGGCAGCAGGCCGGCCCCACACGCCCGCAGGTCCTACCACATTTTACCACACCTACCGCATTGGATGATCGCTGCCCACCAGGATGCAACGCCCTACAAGGTCGTCTGCTGGCTCGAAGACGAGCTTAAGGTCGCGTTCCGGGTCAAGGTTTCCCGTACGAGAAACCTCTTTCTCCGTGGTGCGACCATGGCCGCCGCCACCGCCCTGCAGGAGATCGCAGCAGGACAGCCGCGAGGCATGCGCGAGGTGCCAACACGCCTCCAGGGTGGTGGTGATAGGCCTGCGGCGTGCTGTCCCAACTGGGGCTCCGGGCACCATGCCTGGAACCGCCGCTGCCTCGCACTGCTTAAACGGATACCAGGATCGGGACCACCACGGCAGGAGGCCCCCAGACCTCCTCCCTGCTCACGGAGCCCAGCGCCAGCGCCTTCACAGGTTGAGCCCGCCGCTGGAGCGAGACAGCCGCGACGGGAAGCCGCTAGTCTCCCGACCTGCCCGCGGCCACCAGCGCCGCCACCGCCGCCTGAGGAGCAGCCGCCCCCCAGGACCTGGACCAAACGGAGGAGGAAAAGGAGGAAGACCAGGAAGGAAAGAGAGGACCCACCACCACGCCCGGAGCAGGTGATGGAGGTGGACGCCGCCCTTCCCCCCATGGCACCGAAGCCAGCTCCCAGGGCGCGTCTGTCTGCTGCGCAAGGGCAGTCATCTGCCCGTCGCTGCAAGCAGGCCACCCAGACGCTGGCGAGGCAATACTCCTTTCAGGAGGCCGACCTGCTCGACCTCCTGATCTCCTATACGAGTACCTGTTGTTTCAGGAAACGGCGGCCCATTAGGAGAGCATCTCGCACGAGCCGGCCCTCCCCCATGCCAGGACTCAGGGAGGGAAAGCCCCTGCCACGGACCGTTCCCACCGCCAGGCCGCTTGACCGCCCTGTCCGCTATATATACTACTATACGACCATGTCGGGGAAAAGGATTAGGTAACGTTGGCGGACGATAAACAGACTGCTTGCGCGGACAACATGAACTGGGCCGTGAGCCTAGACTTCGGGGATGTAAATGAAGACGCCCTGCTTCTTGGTGAAGACAAGGATCTCACCGATGAGGAGATGGCTCGTCTCCTTTACTAATATTGAAATACGTATATACACGGGCGGCTCCCGCTTAAGCTGTTATGCTCACTGGTGTAATATATTATTGTATATATTTTTGTTATTTGATATTTCTCATGTTTATTTTTCTTGTAATGTTTTTATGTGATCAATAAGTATATGAACTGAACTGAACTGCGAGCCGTATTCTTCTGGTGATGTCCAGTAAAGGAGAAACTAGTCAGGAATAAAGTACTCACTTTCCAGCCCGTGTCTCCTTCATCACCTGTTTTTATTATTACCTCCGCCAACGAAGTTGGAGGGGTTATGTTTTCACCCCGATCTGTCTGTCTGTCTGTCTGTTTGTTAGTGTACAGGATTTCTCGAAAAGTTACGAATAGATTTGGACCAAACTCGGTATACCAAGTCTATTTGGTATAAGGAAGAACTGATTTAATTATGGATGAAATATATTGACAACTGTTGCCATGGCAACCAATTGATGAAATATTCGGCCGGAGGTATGCGCTCATACTGAGTGCATATATATATATATATATATATATTATATATATATATATATATATATATATATATATATATATATATATATATATATATATATATATATTATTTGATGAAATATTCGGGCGGAGGTATGCGCTCTACTGAGTGCCCCCCCCTAGTTTCTCTTGTTAGTTATTATTATGTTTTTACATTTGATATACAGGTATAGCACCTTAAGGCAGTGACCATGGCTCGGATGGTAGGCCCTGGTTGTTCACTATAGCGGGCTATGATTGTTTGCCCTCGCCAGTGGTGGCGCAGGCAAATCAAGGCTCAGCTGTTGTTGTAGTTACGGGATACCCCGCTCTCGCCAAGGTATACAACAATGTTACACTTAGATTTTTCTTTCGTCAAGCTATTTCAGGAGGGACATTTAGGACAGCTTAACTTTAATTTAAACGCAATTAAGTATTGTTGTGAAAATATTGATGAAATTTGTACTTGCAGTTTTTGTTAATATGAAGACATGCTTCGGCCATCGGATTTAGTCTGCAATATGGCCCTCAGGCTGAAGGGTAACAAACGAGTACTATAATGGTCCGTAACCGTCCGTCCCATACCCCCGCACAACCACAATCACACACCCACACACATACACACTAATACCTACTTACTCCCTCCCCCCATACAGGGCCTACAGACACACGTGCGCTCGCGCGAGCACAAAAGATCGCTTCATCGAGAAAAACAGACGCATGAACAGACACCAAAAACGTACAGCAGACAGGAAAATCAAACTAGTCACGTACCTCCTTTAGTAGCTCGGCGTCACTCTTTTATTCTCTGTGACGGCGTCGTAACGTGATGGCTTCAGTGTGCTTAAGTTGTCTGGATTATTTTCTGTAAAATAGAAAAAAGAGTGTGATATAACTGTTACGGCTATCGAATTTTTTTATCAGTATGCGAAACAATGTGAAAAGTGAAGAAAATATGGATAAAAGAGGAAGAACATCAATGAATATGGATAAATAATAGGAAGTTATAGGCAAGATTTAAGAAGCACACAAATACAACAAAAAGAGAGGAAACAAAAAAACCATAAAATAAAGGAGAAGGAAGATGTACATGTTTCAAGCTTTCAATAGGAAAAATTCGACTTGAAAAATTGGTAGTAAAACCATGGTGGAAGTTAGAGGGGAATGTCGTCAGGTTGGCGGAGCGGACATTACACGCGAGAAGAACTGCGAAGTGACCTGAAACTTCCTTGTATTCAGTGCCGTCAGGACAGACTACAGACACAAAGCAAGGTTTTGTGAAAAGAAGTAGTAATGACTGAAGAATGATCGATGGAATATGTTTTTAGGTGCCAGGTGAGTATAAGGGCACAAAGACAGGGCCTTAGAAGCATCATTCCGGGTCAGCACAACTTCACAAACTCCACCCGTTATAGGCAAGAAAACAAAGAGGGAGGCTGGACAAGGAAACAGATTAAGATACTCAGTCTTACATCTTTGTAAGTCAGATAAATGACCAATAGCGTACAGCGTAAAGTCTTTAGATATTAAGACCACCGATTTAGATAGTTTAAAGTCACGATTGTTTCATTCACTGAAAAAGGAAAAGGTTCAATTTGATGAACTTCAAATGTATCCGGTGACTGAAAGGGTACCTGGATGACTATTGCGTCTGACGTCAGCACAGACTCCACTAAGGGATAGTAGTGATGAATACCGCGTGAGTTAAACAAGGGGTTTAATTTATGATCCTTTAAGCCGACATCCAAAACATGGAGAAAGTCTATGACAGGGAAGAGAGAGGAAGTCACCCTTCCACGCGCTGCGTCCGCTATATTTTGTATGATCAAGGTGTTAGCATGCAGAAGAGAGTTAACTGTATTCTCCAATATGTGAAGTATTTGATTAATTTCCACGAAAAAGAAAATGTTGTTTAAATTAGCTAGCATCTCACTTATAATTAATGCTAGGCTATTAACATACAAGGCAAGATCATCTACATACATTAGTGATGGACCGAATATTCGCATTCGCATGTATTTTCAATATTCGCATTCGCATTCGCATTCGCATTCGCACTCCCACTCGTAGTCGTTTGCGAATATGTGAATATTTTGCCCAAATCAATAAACTTACGAAAAAAAGAAAAAAATAACAAGTGAACATAATATTATACAAGCAAACATATAAATAATTTAAAGTTTAGCCGAGCGTTAGTTACAAGAATGGGGTGAGGAGGCGTACTGATAGCCAAGACCATAGTCCCTTGAACACTAACTCCCTCCTCCACCTTTCAACAGAGTATAGCAGCCGCTACTCTCAAGGTCAATGTTACTGAACTCAACTCATTGCCTCGTGCGCTATACTGCAGTAATTTAGCATCTTCTCTGTCGCCCACGAGCAAAATCAACTTTCTTTGAAAGAGAACAGTGTTGCAGTAACCTACTGCGTAATGACGTCCAGTGACACCAGTGTGGATTGGGATTATTTCGAGATTATCTCTAGTGATATTGCACAGTGTATACCTTGCAATAATGATTATTCATCTAAGAAAATATCATGTAAGTATTCGTGTAAAAGTGTCCTCGTCCCGCAACCTGGAAACAGAAAATTGAATGGAATTTTGTTTAGACATTAATTTTTTTATGGCTGAACCCTTACAATACATAACAAATATTTCAGTTACATGTATGCTATCAAAAATAGTGTATTACTAGAAATGTTATGTAATATTCGCAATTCGCATTCGCATTCGCGAATATTAAAACCAAATATTCGCATTCGCATTCGCATTCGCGAATACGGAAAATAGACATTCGGTCCATCACTGATCTACATGCTTTTCAAGTTTAGCAATTCTCATGTAGTTTAAATGTATAGCTTTATTGTTAGCTGATGCTATGGAAGCTAATTGAGTAAACCTTCTTCGTAATTCATCCACATCCTCATTCATAGCGGTTCCAAATAACATGCGTGACAGTTGACCTATACCGTCAATGAATCCCCGTTTAGTGCGATGTGAAGCATCAAGGCCGTGGTAGTTGTCTAGGGCAAGATTGATGGTATCATTGAGGTAAGTCAGTCGTGCATGAAAGAGAGGAAGATATCGGGTCGTATAATTATTCATGGCAACATGATCCAGGAAGACAGAAAAAATATTCCAATCAGTTTGCTTCGGGGGTTCCTGCTCCAATCGGATTAGAGCTGCGGTCAGTTGCTCCGTGACCTCCCTCAACCTGCTCGGAATCTTCAGAAGAGCAGTATGGGGGTACTTAACCCACAACACATCCTCCACCAGTGAGACTCGACCCAAATGGGCAGTAAGGGCTCCTGCCTTGAGGTGTGAAGGGTCCAGAGCCAGAATAGAGCTCAGGGTGAAGAGATATATGAAGGCAAACATGTCGGGAACAAAGCATAAAAGCTATTAGTTACGAGAGCGAAGGTTGTACGTATGAGGGGCGTTAGTTGGAAAAGTTGAGTTATCCTCATTCAGACGAGTAGCATCGCACACTCTTGCAGTTTCTACTAAGGTTAAATCAGGCTTTGCACCGGTCCTTTTAAGTCTGTCACTGTGTACTACTTCCAATGTTTGTAACCAAGGATCAAATATCTCAAACTTATGACCTTGTAATTGTTCTAATACTAGGCGTGGTCCCACAAATGTAGGAGACAATTTTGAGTTTCTCTCGCTCGGGTACTCTGACCATCACAGAATCACCCTTTTGTACTGTAACAGGAGAAGAACGCTTGTGTTGTTGGGAGCACATAGCAGCTTTGGTAACAAGCAGTCGGTCTTTTACATCTTTATGGATGTCTGAGAAAACCAGTAATTGGGTCCTAGCATAATCATCAATATTATACACAGGTTGTTGAGGACTACCAAGCAAGTCATAAGGGAGTCGTTTCTCCATCCCAAAAACTATGTAGTAAGTGGTTTGCCCAGTTGACTCGCAAACGCTACCATTTATGCTTGCTGCTACATGTGGTAACCAATCTTTCCAATTTTCTAGTAAACCACTGACAACCGGGCGCAAAATTTCTAGGATTTTCCTATTGGTGCGCTCCACAAGGCTGTTACTGGCGGGGTGATACGTTGCCACAAAGGTTTGACTTATGTTAAACATTCTGCAAATTTCACTTAGAAGTGCGTTGCGAAACTCCGCCCCATTGTCACTTAATAATACTCGAGGTGTCGAGTATGGACAAAATAGATTAGCTATGAGGGCGTGAGCAATCGCACGGGCAGTTTTATCCTTTACTGGGGCCATAACAACGTACCTAGACAAGTGATCTACACATACTAAGAGGTACTTGGAGCCCTGATGGCTAGCGGGAAGCTGAAGTAGGTCTATTGCAGCTACGTCCCATGGTCTTTCCGGGGGAGGATATTCTAAAATCGGTGCTGGCTTAGGCATCGTCCCTTTGTGCTGGGCGCATTTCACACACCTAGCCACATACGCGTCTATGTTTACACGCATGGTCGGCCAAAAATAACTTCTACGGGCCGCAGTAAGGGTTCGCTCCTTCCCTGGATGACCGGCAATAACCGCATCGTGAATTAACTTTAATACCACAGGGACATATGACTCATGTATCACAAATTGTGCCACAAGATCTGCTTTATGAGGCCAATATCTACAAAGCACTCAGTCTTATGACAACACAATTTTTTTTATTTTTTTTTTTTTTTTTTTTAATGAATTGCAGGGATTTTAACACAGTCCTAACAGCCTTTGAGTTCATTCTGTTTTGTAATAGCTCATATTTGAATAATGCTGTAAAGGACTCTACCACTATATTTATGTGCATTTTCCTTATAGCATTACTTTTGTTATACCAACCATTATTGTGATTCCTCTTTGATATGTTGTCATGGAAGCCCTCACCTTGTATAGGCATTTTTTTTAGGAGCATTGCCTGCAACACCTAGAATCTTTAGTACACAATGTTGTAACATATGGTTAGGTATCTGTCTCTAGACAATCGCGAGGACGCGATCGGGTAGTTGACCGAGCGATGTTATGGCACTGGATATATTATATGTAGTATGTGTAGCATGTAGTCATGTTGGAGGTGTATGTACGAGTGTCCTGCCTTTTCTGCAACACAGCTGTTATTGTGTTGCTCAGAGAGACACCACCTCGATAATAGTATTGACATGGACATAATGGTGTTGTTCCGTTGCTGCTTGCATTTCTTGAGAATGCATAATCAGTGTTTTGTGTGTGCCTGTGGTTAATTGCCATTTATCTTAGTTGATAAGCGACTGCACATACGGGTGTATTTGCGTCATCGTCGTGTGAACAGCGAACAGCGTGTGAACTGTTTTCATCCCACGCACTCAGCACTTCCTGGATAAACAATGTATCAAGAATGAATCCTTTCCCTTATAACTCGCCGACGGAGAAGAGGAAGGACAGAAGAGAGGGAGACGCGATACCTGGCGCTCCTAAGCTCAAGACTCTATGTGAGTCTTGAGTGTACGCACTTACCTGTGAGTGAGTGAGTATTTGTCACGATATTAACTGTTCTGGCCTGTCTATTAAGACTTAAGCTTCCTTGGCCGTTTGTAAGAACCTGTGACTTTATATTATAACCATAACCTTATAAGTGTACATATATACGTATATAAAACAATATATATTTATAATAATAGTACCTATTGTCTCACTCGATTCTTTGGCACTTACTTTACTTACTTACAATACCTATACGTTACTTAAATCAGCAATCCTTACTTAAATCCGCTCGACCTTCTTGCAATTACTACCATATTGATGTATATACCTCTGGGCGTTAAACCTTATCTGCCTATCAGGAGGGCATCACTTGGCAATCACCCCTACACGTCAGAGACCTGTATCTTACATAGGTAGATCCTGTTACCTGTACAAATAACAAGATAAAAAGGGTAACATAAAATGGTGGCAGCGGTGGGATGAAAATAAAAATATAATATCTAATCTAATATAAAATTTATTAATATATTTCAAAAATATAATATTTCATCTAATGATAAAAAAAATATTAGGATACTATTCAGTACCCTAATAAGTGTATCTGAAATAAACAAAAATATTTTATGATCGGTTTATGGTTTCAGCCAGATCAAATCGGGACATTGATCTAAAGTAATCAGTTGGGAACTACGAGTTCACTCTGACTCCCAGGACACTATTTGCCTTATATGGATCCATTTTTCTATGTTCTGACAAGTTGAAGCGTATAGTATAGCTTAAAAAAATCGCGAGACTTTACGGATGTAACGAGACACGCTCCTTACACACACTGTACCCAGTAACTGCGGGTTTATTGACTTTAATTATCTTGCTGTTTTGGTGAGATTTCACTAGCTGTCTTTTGATAATATTCAAAGTTTTCTTTGAAACTTTTTTCTTGCGTCCAGGACGAGACAAGTGCGTTAGACTTTCAGCCGTTGGCGAGTCTCGTGATTTTTAACCCACCGCTCAACCTTTCGTTGAGTAACACAGTCTCCCTCACAATTTTTTTTGAACTAAAACCGGTCTTATATAAGCTGTGAATACGGGTGATCTGGTCTGTATTCAACTGTGGCTCAGGCCCCATATCCAAATGAGCGAAAACACTTTCCCGAAATGTTTTGGTGACGTTTTGGGAAATCAAGCCGGGAGTGACGATAAGATGCAATATGTCCTGGTCACTGCCCATTAATGACTAATGATTTGAAAAACTGCAAGCAAGAAGTCAAGGCCGTGAGTGAGTTGACAGACAACTTTTTTTTTCAATCATTCCCCATAGGAAGCGCCGGGAGGGAATTAAACGAAATTTATCAAGGAGCGTGACGGATGCAAAACACAGTCAACTTCTTTGTCTTCCACGTACATTGTCTGGAAAAGTTGGAAGAAAACAATAATGAATATCATAATACACAAGCATCAGCCTCTGAGCTACAAATAGGTTAGGCAGAAGCATCTTCAGCATCCTCGAAGATTCCAACAATGAGACTGTTTTGGTTAAGGAAAAAAGTACTACATACCGCCAGAATTTTTATTTCCGAATTTCTTTTGTGGACCTTGGAGATTGTTCATATACGAGTGGTTGTTCATAACATTATTATGTACATATTTTTATAATTCATTTAAAGTTGGTTTCGTGCCTCATAATGAGGTAACAACATATTTTGTGAAGTTTTGTTGATGTGGCCATATATGTCATGGGATGAATATTTATCGGTTTTTACACATGTGTATAAATATTTCTTGATCTATAGTTCTATTTAAATACTCCGAGTGGTCACCAGCAAAGGCATTAAAAGAAAAAGAAGCCCAGAATCTGAGCCCAGAGTCTCCCCAGACCAAGACCCAGACTGTATTACGTATCTTTCAACAGCAAATAAATCTGCTAATTTGACTTTACAGCTATATCTATGACTTTACGATGGTGTAGGTTCATATAAGGAATAATATTAATAGAGTTCCTTAGTCGTGCAGATCGTTATTTAACCTATACGTAACATATTCTTGCAATGGTTATAATGGTTGGTAATTGTGAAATATACGCAGTTTTACGCGTATAATCTGTAAATAAAAATACATTAGACATACATTAACTCTTATTTGTTTCTCAGACAGTGAATAGTTCCTGCATACATGCATGAGTTAAGAGACGAAACATAACCTTCTGTGCCCAATTTGTTCCTTTGCGCCTGTAGTCTCTGTCGATGGGAACCGTAATCTTTGACGAAAATCTTGATTTGTTGTTTCATACCTTTGCTGGTGACCACTGGGAGTATTCAAATAAAAGTATAGATCAAGAAATATACATACACCTGTGTAAAACCGATATATATTCATCCCATGACGTATATGGCATATCAACAAGACTTCACAAAATATGTTGCTACCTCATTATGAGGCACGAAACCATCTTTAAATGAATTATAAAAATATGTACATAATAATGTTATGAACAACCACTCTATATGAATAATCTCCGAGGTCCACAAAAGAAATTTGTAAATAAAAATTATGGCGGTATGTAGTACTTTTTTCCTTAACCAAAACAGTCTCATTGAGTTGTGTATAGATTGAATGGTGCTCGTCGTGCAACAGATATCAAAGAAGCCTGGGACGATCAGCACAATAAAGGATCTTGCCCAACATTTCAATGACAGGCTCATGGTATTGTACACAGATTTAGACGAAGCTATTCTGGTCTTTGACACCTATAAAGCTGACTCACTAAAGCAAAAAACAAGGAGGAAACGGAGAAAGACCAAAGATATCCCATTCAGTAGCAGATTGGTGATAACACACACTTTAAACACATACCAATGGGACGCTTCCTATCATACGAAAAGACGAAAGCAGATCTAACTGATTACCTTGCAAAAGCAGCATTCAAATATAATGAAAACTTCCAAAAGTTAGTCACAAGACTACTGTATACTGGGGAGGCGGTGGCCGAGTGATAAGCGTCTTGGAGTGGTGAGCTCGATGTCCCGAGTTCGAATACTGCCGGGAGCAACTCTTTCGGCCATCTTTGACGCGGTTGACAAGAGCCTGGGAGGTGAGCACAAGGTCCCGAGTTCAAGTCAATCGTAAGCAACTGTAAATCAATCGTCGACTGACCGAAGAAACCCGCATAACCCACGAATCAATATCTGATTCCTGTTCTTTCGACTGCGACTTCAAGTGCGGCGGAGGAAACACCAGATGACAGCATGAGCCTAAACTGACGGTTGACCATCACAAAAAACGGACTTTCACCTATAGATCACAGGAGTCACTGTAAAAATCCAGCCAGCCAACCATTACAGCTCTCCGAGTCAAGAATGTGCAGGGCCAACCACCTGAGCCCTCAACGTATAACATAATAGCCTACAGGCGCTATAGGCTTCAACGTAAAAAAAAAAAATATATATATACTGGATTTGCTTTTGGCGCTCCGCGGCAACCCGCGGAAACCCACGTTCAGTGGAAGCCGAAAGATGAAAATAGATGAAAGATGAATGATAAAAAGCCGAAGATGAAAATAGGCAAAATATAAGCAGTTTGAAGTGAGTGAGTTATATGAAAAGCATATTAATGTGACCATGAAAATTCAGCATTCCGTAGATATACGTTGGCTTTGTGTTGTTTTAAAGCAGCTAAAGAAAACTACCGTAAATCAAAACTAAAAAATATCCTCAAGTGACATTAAAAAAACATGGAAAATAACACACAAATTAATGGAGAAGAGGAATAAAATAAACTACCTGATTCAATTTTCTATCATAATGAATCGAAATCTAACAATCATGACGTAGCTGAGACATTAAATATATATTTTTTTCAATATTACCAACAGTTTAGCTTCGATTTTTCTGCCAACTACAACCCAATTCACTATTTAATAATAATAATAATATAATATAATAATAATAATAATAATAATAATAATAATAATAATAATAATAATAATAATAATAATAATTTTATTCTCGCCCGGAGTCATACAGACAAAAAACAAAGCAACAATAACAAGCCAAGGAGTAAACTTAAGTACTAGAGCAAAAACAAAAAACAAGAGCAAAGTACAGGCACATTATGGGACATAGAATCAAAGTACATAGAAAAGCATACATGGACACCTGTGCTACTCCACATTCTGCACAAACAGCAGACCCAGCCACCGCTGTTGTATAGGTCCACATACATAGGCCGAGCTCTGCCTGAATGAGGTGATGATGGAGTTCGTAGAGAGCTCCACCCTACTCCTTAAACTGAACACGGAGTGTCGACGGACCACATCCAGATTGTTCACTCCGTTCCTAGCGAAAGCCAGGGACTAGCTGCACCACCTGGGCAGCCCCAGAAACCTCTTAAGGATGTCATTGTGACAGACCTTAAGGCGGTTCATAGTGGCCACCTTGTACCGCGACCACAGCGAGTTGCAGTATATAGAGTAGCAGTGACTCCTGAATAACTCCATCTTCACCTCTCTGCTACAGTAGGAGAATTTCCTCTGTAGAGTATTTCCCACGACAAGAAGCTTGGTGGTCTGCTTGATAATATCATCATCATCAGTCATGTCGTGGGATATAATATGGCCTAAGTAAGCGAATCTATCCACAAAAGTGAGGGCAGACCCACCGAGCCATGCTGTTTTCAGGTAATTCACCTGAGCGCGTGCCGGTGATACTACCATGCACTCTGTCCTAGTGGTGTTGTAGACAATGTCATGCTTGGCAGCATACACTGACACACATTGATAAGGTCCTGCAACGCATCCGCAGTGGGTGCGAGCAGTACCATATCATCAGCATAGCTCAGTGATTTGATGCACCCATCATGTATGTGGCAGCCGATACCTGTATCACGAAGGTTGGAACTGAGATCATCCGTGTACACATTGTACAGGTAGGGAGATAAAATCCCCCCCTGCCAAATACCATTGGCAGTACTAAAGGACAGCGAGAAGGAATTACCCCACTTAACAAAAAATTCCTGGGTAGTGTACCAGTACATTAATAAATTAAAAATGTACCCAGGTGTATCCCTGACGAGAAGTTTATGAAAGAGCTTCCAGTAATTCACTCTGTCAAACACCTTTCTGGCATCCAGGAAACACAGATAAACAGGAGAATTTCTGGAAGTGTAGTAATGAATGATATTCTTCAATGTCCACACACATATCTCAGTGCCAAGGCCTTTCTTATAGCTGAACTGATTGTCCAGTGTATACAGGTAGGCCTCAAGACGATGGAGTTATGTACCCGAATATGCTGCATTATCTTTTTTTCCAATCAGCAACAATTTTTGAAATCAAAACTGTAATAAAAAAATTGAAATTAACGTCACGAGGGTGTAATGATCTCAACAAAATAATCAAATAATGCAATAACGAAATCTCTCGAAATTTTAAATATACTATAAATATATATTTTAAGGAGGATGCTTCCCCAATAATCTCCAAGTTGCTCGAGCTATACCAGTTTATAAAAATCGTGAGAAATCAATCCACAGTAATTACAGATCAATTTCAATCCTTTCACGCTTTCGCAAACATTTTGACAAAATTGTAGCTAGTAGACTGCTGAATTATCTCACCAAATATTCAATATTATCAAAATCTCAGTATAGTTTCTGCCCTAAATTTTCAACAAAACTAGCAGCATATCACCTTTGTCAAAATATGTACAATGCACTATAAAATGAAATGTTCCAAATATATATTTTTTGTGACTTGTTTAAGGCTTTTGACATAGCATCTCACTCCATTTTACTAGAATTACCATTTACTTGGTTTATGGCAATGGCATTCGTGGTCCAACATCAAATTGGTTTAAAAGCTACCTAGGCAACAGGAAACAATGTACAGTCATTAGTAATACTCCATCCTCATACCTGCATATTGGTTGTGGCATTCCGCAAGGTTCTGTTTTAGGCCCTGTCCTATCTTTACTGTATATAAATTATATTACACGTATTACTGACAAGTTAAAATTTATACTCTGTACCTTCGATACAACTATTTTTCTCCAGGGACAAGACCTTAAAATCACCAGAAATACACTATATACAAAAATACTTAATGTTTCAAATTGAATTAAAAATAACAAATGAGGTTTAAATATCACAAAAACACATGGTATCTCATATGTTGATGACGCATCCATTGCATGTTGATATTTATATTGATAACCTTAGGCTAAATATAGTTAATGAGTCCAATTTCTTACGGATAATAACTGATGGCAATTTCTTTTTTTATATCACAAAGGACTGGCCAAGGACAAAAGAGAATAGGTAACAAAAAGCCCGCTTAGTTGCCAATCCCTATAAAGAAGAGAGTAACAAAATAAAGAAAGGGAATGGGCCAATTTAGTTCGAGAGGTGTCGTGTCACTCCTCCCTTATAAAGATTTAAGTCGTAGTAAGGTGGAAAAATAGCAACGGGATTGGGCTTCTTAAGAGAGAGCATGAATTTCACCGCCTTTCCCCGAGCTGATTGTCTGAGACAACCAACCCCTATGAGGTCCTGCGGCCACCTAGCCCAGCAGAGAATCAGCGTTTGCGCCTCGCATGCACGATAAGCCACGCATACCCTTTTCCGCTCCACTGAACTTCTAATGCGGACGGACTTGTACTTATGCTTCATGGGACACCTTGGTCTATTGTCACATAATAAGTCCTCAAGTCGCAATTCAGTGTCCATGTCTCACAAACATAGAGTAGGACAGGGATCACAAGCGACTTGAAGATCCAGATCTTTGTCCTCCTGCACAGGTACCGACAAAGCCAAATACTCCTGCTGAGCGAGTCCATAACACCATGGGCTATGCCAATCCGCCGTAAGACTTCTTGACGTGACCCGCCGTCAATGGACTGCGCTACCAAGGTATGTAAAACTTTCCAAGATCTCAATATCCTCGCCGCACGCATGAACAGACTGTATTGTTTCATCTAGTAAGCCTCCAAACACATGGACCTTAGTCTTAAGCCAGGAGACCTCAAGTCCCAAAGGCTATGTCTCCTCGTGCAGCGCCTCAAGAGCCATCACCAGGACCTCCAGCGACTCAGCAAAGATTACTGCATCATCGGCAAAAACAAGATCAGTGATCTTGGTGTTGCCGAGGGATGCTCCACAATCACCTTGATCTACAACTTTGCCCAATACCCAGTCCATACAAGTGTTGAAAAGTGACGGGGCAAGGACGCACCCTTGTCTCACTCCTGTTTTAAGGGGAGCGGCCGTTTTATGTGGATTTGTTTTGTATTTATTGGGCTAAGGTTATGATATGTATACCATGAATTAGGGACATTATGTACAACAGTTGTAGACCAAGAAAAATAATTTGTGGCATTTATATTTATCCCAATATACTTTTTTGTGTGTTTTTTTGGTTATTTTGAAATGCTATCTACTCCTATAATAATTAACCTACACCAATGAAATAAATGTGGTACAAGAACTTTGTTCAGACCATCAAAAGTGTGGAGAGATAACTGAGTAAAAATGTATGGTTTGTAGGATATGAATTTTCAAATGTTCAATCCCATTTTATCACTCAAACACACCAAAAAAATCGGACATAATTTTCCTCCGTCAGATATAAGATAAGATAAGATTTTCATCCTATCTAGACACTTTGCAAGTACCAACTACAAGGTTATTGACTATACAAAGCGCCGCCACGTCAGCACGAACTAGGCGGACTCGAACCGCTGACAGAATGCGCAGGGACTCTGCACATTGCAAGCTCACGTCTCTACCAGCCTTGCCACCCTGACGGGCTCTGTCAGATATGAAAAAAAGCAAGTCATAACTTATTTTTATCAGGTTGGGCATATTTTGTATTTTTTACATTGAGATTGGCCCTAAACTAAAGAAGGGGATATAATTTGAATGTAAAAACTTATGTTTTGAGATACGGGCCAATAAAGTTTTTGAATACCGTGAACAAGCCTCAGTAAGTGATATAATGGCATTACATTTTTTTTATGAGCTATAACACATATAAAACAAGATTTATTTACATTCCATCATATATGTTCATGTCCTGGTATAAAATCTTCGGTCTTCGGGCTCCTGGTCCCCCCCTGCCTCAGCATTAGGCAAGGTATTATCTCACTATGAGAGGGTATCAGAGTTGCCCGAACTACTCATTGTTGCCAAGTTTTTGCTTAGAAACCTCCATGGGCATCCCGTAATTGTAGTTTTTTTTATTTTTTTTTATTTTCCTATTTATACCTTCGACAGATGCCATGTGTCACTTTAGAGAGTATTTTTTTTTTAAATAGCAAAAAAAAGGTGGACAAAAATAGTATGAAAAATAGGTGGGGTGGGGGGGGGGGGGGGGGTCCATAACACACCCATATAATAAAAGCTACGGCGAATTTTGATGAAATACTTCGTATTTAGTCTCAAAGGGTGTACGAAGAAGCTGAGGAAAAATAAGTGAAATTTTGTGAGTTTCTCCAATTTTCGTCATATTCTGACCGGCCGCTCCCCTTAACTTAACGTATTCCCCCGGCCGCTGGATACACCTCCCACACTTCACAGCACTCTCAGTGCCAGAGTACAGACCAGTCATCAAACCAGTAGTCCTTGCAGGAATCCCGCGAAGTTGCAGAAGATTCCAGAGTGACTCACGATGCACTGAGTCAAACGCCTTCATGAGATCAACATAGGCTGCAAGCATCCCCTGTCGAAACTCACGTCGGCGTTCCACCAGGATGTGAAGCGCTAGGATACGGTCGGATGTTGACTTACCAGGCGTGAACCCAGACTGCTGATGTCTCTGATGCTTCAGCAGATGACTGTGGATCCGTGTCAGCAATAGATGGGCAAGCACCTTGCCTGGCACGCTGAGCAGTGTAATACTTCGGTAATTGTTGCAGTCCTGACGGTCCCCTTTCCTTTTCCAGATAGGGACGACCAGCCCCCTTTTCCAGTCAGGAGGAATGGTACCTGATTGCCACACGGCAATCAGGACAGCGTGCAGCCCGCGGATCATGGCCTCACCCCCAGCTTTGAGGAGCTCCGCACTGATACATCACCAGCCGCCTATCCACCCCTCAACTTTGCTACAGCCTCGCTGACTTCGTCAAGAGAGGGTGCGGTTTCCTCAATGGGAGGATCGGCATCCACTACCTGTAACCCAGTGGTGTGAAGCTGCTCAATTGGAGGGTCCAACATGAACAACTGCCCTAAGTACTCAGCCTAGCGAGCCATCTGCCCAACCATGTCCGACACGAGGCGCCCATCTGCTGCTCGATTAGCATTCGCCCGAGATGGAGACTTGGAACGGAGCTTCTTCAGGGCTCGGTAGGCGGGTCGGAGGTCATTAGCGTTCAAATATCCCTCGACATCCTCAGCGAGACTCCTGACATACCTCTCCTTGTCTCTCCCCAGCCAGCCTGGCATCGCGACTCTCCTCGATTTTTTCCAGCGTCGCCGTCGAAAAAAAACCACGCCTTGACCTTCGGAGCTCCCCAATACACTCCTTGGCAGCCTGTAGAGTTTCACGTTTGAAGGTATCCCACAGTTATACAGGGTCCTCGAGGGCACCGAGAACATCAAACCGATTTGAGACTGCCACTGCATACTCATGGGCACATGTCAAGTCCTTCAGTTTCTCAAGATAAAACACAGTATGGTTACCTCTTGAGATTATTCTGGACTTGACATGAAGCTTAAGTGTAGCAACAACAAGTCTGTGATCTGTTCCAAAGAATTCAGCACTCTGGTAAACCCTGTAGTTCTGGTGGTTCCTCCAACGAGTACTAACGAGGACGTGGTCGATGTCCCTAGCTACCCCTCCGGCATTACTATACCATGTCCAACGGTGCAGCTCTGGTCTCTGATACCAAGAACCTGCAATTCTCAACCTTCTGGACCTCGCAAAATTCACAAGCAGATAACTGTCAATGTTTCTGGTACCGGAGCCATGAGGACCAACACATAACTCGTATCCATATTTCACAGTGCCAGTGAAGTCGCCCATGGCAATGAGTGTGTCCCGAATAGGACACTGGTCCAATACTGAGTCGAGTTTGGCGTATAACATCTCCTTCTCTTCTGTTTCACGCACCTCGGGAGGAGCGCACACTGCAACAAGAGACATGACACATGAGTGTGTTTCAGCCTCACCCGCATTATACGCTCATCAACTCGAGTAACCTCAACAACTGACGGCTGCAGTTTGCTGGAGATGCCTATAACTACTACCCGGACACGGTGACCATTGCTCATGCCAGACCAGTAGTAGGTGTAACCCCCACTGCTCGTAAGATTCAGAAACTATAGATAGGCAGGAAGTCAAAGGTATGATGATAATTTAATTGATTGGAACGGTCACCCTTAGGAAAAGGTTGAATGTGAGCAAACTTCCAGCAAGAAAGAAAGGTGGTAGAAATTATACAAATGCAGAAAAGTTTGACCAGGCCTGCACTCTATAGACATCTCTTACTACTCACACTACACTACATGCACCTTACATCTCTAGACTCTCTTCACTCAACATTTTCAATAATGGCTACAAACAACCCTGCCTCGGAGTCCCTAACTGGGGAGGGGATCATAAATATTCCCAGGTAGGACCGACTTAGCGGTGACGACTCGAGGTGTCTTGATACTTTCTCTAACTTTCTCTCCTTAAACTTCTGCAACATTCGCCGTCATAGATCTACTAACATTCAATATGTGGAGAGCATCATCTCTCCTCCTCTAAACGTCGTCTTCTTTTCCTCACCAAAACCCAGTTGTCTGTGAGAACTGACAGCAGTCCCTTTTCTGTCTCCTCTCACACTCTTTATTCTCATTTTCAACTCAAAGCTGGCTGTTGCGTATATGAGCTCAACGGCATCACTTGCCCACGGTCTTGAATCTTCAGAATTTTCTACCATCTGGTTTGGACTTCAATGTCACTCTCTTACAAAATTTATCTGTGCTGCATATCTCTCATCTGACTCCTCGGACTATGTAGAATTCTTCGACTATTTAACAACGAAGTGGAGCACATCTCATCTCATTTTCCTTTTGCTGAAATATCCATTCTTGGGGATTTCAATGTTCACCACTAGCATTGGCTATCATCTTATTTCATTGACCAACCTGGTGAACAAGCCTACAGCTTTTTTATCCTCCAAGACCTAGATCAGCTGGTGCAGCATCCTACCCATATTCCTGACCGGCTTGGAGACACTCCCAACATCCTTGATATTTTCCTAACTAGTAACCCTCTTCTCCAGATTACTCCCTCCTACTCTTAAACCAGAGCTTACTCTGTGAAACTATTCTCTCCGTTGGGTTCTTCCGATTACAATTCTATTTCTGTAACCTGTCCTATCGCTCCGGTGCCGCCTCGGGACCCACCTAAGCAGAGATCTTCTGGCATTTAAACTCAGCTAACCGGGAGAACCTAAGGCAGTACTACTCTGATTTTCCATGGAATGATTATTGCTTCTATGTCAGAGACCCATCTCTTTGTTCGGAGCGCATAACTGAGGTCATTGTCTCTGGCATGGAGGCGTACATTCCACACACTTTCTAATCCTAAAGCCTGTCAATCTTATTTAACCCTGCATGTTCCCATCCTGTCCATGATAGATAGGCGGCTCACAGACGGTACCGTAACCATCCATCTCCTGAAACTCATGGCCTTTATATTTCTGCCCGTAATAGTGCTAAATTTCTACCTCAACTTACCAAAAAATCATTCATTCATAGAACAAGTCAAAATCTTTCTGTATCAAATTCCTCTCGTGACTTCTGGCATTTAGCTAATAAGATCTCTAACAATTTATCTTCTGCATCTTTCCCTCATATGCTTCACCCAGATGGCTCCACAGCTGTCTTATATATTTCTAAAGCTGAACTTTTCGCTCAAAGCTTTGCTGAAAATTCCACTCTGGTTGATGATATGGCCTTTCGCCCTTCTCCTCCCCCTCTGACTATATTATGCCTGTTATTAAGATTCTTCGTAATGATGTTTTCTTTGCGCTTTCTGGCCTATATCCTCGGAAGGCTTACGGTTCCTGATAGAGTCCCTCCTATTATTCTCAAAAAATGTGCTTTTGTGATTGCAGCCTGTCTGGTCAAACTTTGCCGTCTTTGTCTATCTACCTCCACATTTCCTTCTCATTTGAAGTTTGCTCACATCCAACCTGTTCCTAAGAAGGGTGACCGTTCTAATCCTTCAAACTACCATTCTATAGCTTTGACTTCCTGCCTTTCTAAAGTTTTTGAATCTATACTTAATAAGAAGATTCTTAAGCATCTATCTGCTCACAATCTTCTATCTGATCGTCAGTACGGTTTCCGTAAAGGCGATCTACTGGCGATCATCTAGCTTTCATAACTGAATCTTCTTTTAGGGGTTTCGGTGAAACTTTTGCTGTTGCCCTTGACATATCAAAAGCTTTTGATAGAGTCTGGCACAAATCTATAATTTCCAAACTAACCTCATTCGGTTTCTATCCTTTTCTCTGTACCTTCATCCTAAGTTTCCTTTCAAACTGTTCTATTGCAGCTACTTGTAGACGGACATTGTTCTTCTCCTAAATCTATCAATAGTGGTGTTCCCCAGGGTTCTGTCCTATCACCCACTCACTTGCTATTATTCATTAATGATCTTCTAATTCTAACTCAAAGCCCTATCCACTCCCACGCTGATGATTTTACCCTGCATTTTTCAATGTCGTTTATTAGACACCCAGCTCAACAGGAACTAATTGATTCACGGAGAGATACCAATGAGCGCCGAACCTTTCTATAATTTCTGATTGGGGCAAAGCAAACCATGTTTTGTTCATTGCCTCAAAAAAACAATTTCTTCACCTTTCTACTCGACAAAACCTACCAGATAACTATCCCTTCTTCTTCAATGACACTCAAACTATCTCCTTCTTCTACAATGAATATTCTTGGAAAATCCTTTACCAAAAATCTGAACTAGAAATCTCACATCTCATCTCTTGCTAAAACAGCTTCTAAGAAGTTAGGTGTGCTGTGGCGTCTGCGTCCTTTTTTTTCTCCCTCCCAGTTGCTTGCTCTCTACAGGGGCCTTATCCGCCCAGGTGGCCTGCGCCACCAACGGGCGAGGACCAACCATCAGAACCCTCAAGTGAACCTCCAGAGCCTACCATCCGAGCCCTGGGTCACCACTGCCTACAGGCGCTATAGGCACCCAAAAAAAAAAAAAAAAAAAAAAAAAAAAATGTATGGAGTATGTCTCACATGTTTGGGGAGGATCCACTCATACAGCTCTCCTAAACAGGATTGAGTCGAAAGCTTTTCGTCTCATCAACTCCCCTCCTCTGACTGACTGTCTTCAATTTTTAAATCACCGCCGCAATGTTGCTTCTCTTACTATCTTCTACCGTTATTTTCATGCTCACTGCTCTTCTGAACTTGCTAACTGCATGCCTCCCCCCTCCCGTGGCCTCGCTGCACAAGACTTTCTACTCATTCTCATCCCTATTATGTCCATCTTCCTAATGCAAGAGTAAAAAAAAAACTTTGAAAAAATAAAACATAATAAAACAAAAAAACATAAAACTTTGACGGCCATTTCTGGAGTTTCGTTTTTACCTAAGATAATGTCATTCAAGCTCTTACTACTCTGGCAATTCTTGTCCGATTTGCATAAGCTTTTTTCAATTTAAAAGCTGTCACTGTTTTCTAAGTCTTGGACTGGTCAAAGGTCTGGTAAGTTGAATATCTGATTTTATATTGAAGTTTATGTTATTACGTGGGTGAAATACATGGGTAAACATTTTGGAAATCGAGCAAAGCATAACCAATGAGCCTACACCAGAAAAATCTGTCCAAGTTTGGCACTATGACCATTATTTTTCATATAAAAATAACATAGGCAGAACTCCTAATAGCTAGTGACTAGTAGCGATATGAATAATTGAATAATATCGCGGACAAATTCAAGTCATGATATTTAAGTTATGTAATTATTGATATGATTTAATAAAACTGTATCTGTATAGTTACCATCATGTGCACAACTTTCAGTAAAAAAATGAGCATCCTATTGACGTCCTTAATGAGTAGCTTTACTTTTTCATTTCTTTCACTGGTAAACTCTTCCTGTTTAAATTTTTCCACCTTCCTGCTACTTTAATCTTTTCAAGAGAGGAGTGACAAGACACCTCCCGAACAAAATTGGCCCACCCCGATTTCATTATTCTCTTACTGTCTTCTTCAAAGGGACTGGCAACAAAGCGGGTTTTTTTAATCTTTTTATGTAACCTAGGCCAGTCCTTTAAGATGTAAAAAATAATATTGAAATTAAGACTAAGCTTTCCAAAATCTCTGGTATAGTACATAGAATACGAAATAATATACCTATTAGCTGCATGAGACAAATATTTTTGACCTTAGCTGATCCACACATTCTATTTTGTTTAGCTGTATGGGGAGAAGCATTTATAACATTCATCAATAGTCTTTCATTATTAAAAAAAATTAATACGTATTATTACTCACAGCCACCATTATGCCCACTCTAACACACTATATACAATATTTAAATTAATTAAATTGCTGGATGATTTATACCTTATCGCCTATATATTTGTTCATAAGGCACTACATACGTATACACCTGGCGATGACTTCCAATTAGTTTCCTATAATCCAGACAGCCGACGAGCAAATTATTTTAGACTCCCATTATGTAGAACATCCCGTTCACATCAAAGTATCACTGTTAGAGATGCAACACGTTGGAACCAACTACCACAGTATTTTAGGAACATTGTACCACTAAACACTGTCGCTTGTAAACTAAAACAAAAGCTATATACTGAATATAAACATTTAAGATTTTATGACTTATGTTTTCTTGCGAAGTTTTTAGAGTAGTAAAATATCCTTACTATATAACTTGCCTTTACTCGACTGTTTTTCTTTTTCTATTTTCTGAATATATGTGATTATTTAAATATATACAAATTGCCTTTTTGTAAGTAATTATTATAGGATCGCACCTTGAGTTTACGCGTGAATATTTTGCTTATTTTATAAACTAACGTGTTGGGTATTTATATGGAAGCTTACATTTTTTTGTTTTATGTAATTTATGGCCAATTAATAAAATAACGCCTTGCAGTTTAAAGTATATTCTAGCATACGTGGGTCTGTACAAGAGCCACGGCTCAACAGACCTGGTCCTCATATAAAATATATACGGTAGCTCTGTCATATGAAGCCAATAAATATATCTCTATCTCGTATTTATATTTATACTCTTATATATTATTTATCTCTTATTTCTCTGTCTCTTTATGTTTATCTCTCTCTTTCTCTCTCATTCTCTCTCTCTCTCTCTCTCTCTCTCTCTCTCTCTCTCTCTCTCTCTCTCTCTCTCTCTCTCTCTCTCTCTCTTATATATATATATATATATATATATATATATATATATATATCAATCTAATATATATATATATATCTAATATATATATCAATCTATATATATATATATATATATCTAATATATATATATATATATATATATATATATATATATATATATATGAGGATGTTCAGGGCGGCAAAAACACTCGTCATTTCTTCGGGGTTCTTTATGTGTGCGTGCAACGTTTCGCCAAGGCACTTGGCATCATCAGGCTAAAATGGTTTATATTCGTTAAAATAGTACTAAAAACTGCTAAAAGCAAACATCTAAAAAATTTAAAGCAATAAAATAATCCTATATTATCTAAAAACTAAAAATATAATTTATAATTTAACAAACCTTGAAGTATGTTAAATTATAAATTATGTTTTTAGTTTTTAGAAATATAGGATTATTTTATTGCTTTAAATTTTTTAGATGTTTGCTTCTAGCAGTTTTTAGTATTATTTTAACGAATATAAACCATTTTAGCCTCATGATGCCAAGTGCCTTGGCGAAACGTTGCACGCACACATAAAGAACCCCGAAGAAATGACGAGTGTTTTTGCCGCCCTGAACATCCTCATATTAATATATATATATATATATATATATATATATATATATATATATATATATATATATATACATACTATATATATATATATATATATACTATATATATATATATATATATATATATATATATATAAATATATATATATATATAAATATATATATATCTTATATTTTTACTCTAGATGGCAACGTGGGCGGCCTGAAATTTATTATTGGAAAAACGTAGGAAAGGGTGGACCAGGATGTAGGGGAGCAGTGCAAGGCTAAGGGTGAACGAAATACTGCTTTGTGTGTGTGTGTGTGTGTCTGTGTGTGTGTGTGTGTATTCATCTAGTTGTATTATACAGGGCCAGAGCAATGCTCGTGTGGCCCCGTCTCCATATCAACATTTTTATCATTCATCCTTAGTGCTTTGTGTTGGCCGAAACCAGCTCCCCGGAGAGCAAGTCACAAACCCCGGCTAACACCCGGTACCCATTCACTGCTGGGTGGACAGGGGCTCGGGTTTTAAGGAAACAACCCATCTGTTTCCGCTCCGCCCGGGGATCGAACCCGGGACTTCTCGGTTGTGAACCGAGCGTGCTTCCCCTACACCACGGAATACCCTTGTGTGTGTGTGTGTGTGTGTGTGTGTGTGTGTGTGTGTGTGTGTGTGTGTGTGTGTGTGTGTGTGTGTGTGTGTGTAAACTCTGTATTCATCTAGTTGTATTTTACAGGGCCTGAACTACGCTGTATGGCCCCATTTCCATAGCTACATTTTATCATTCATCCTTAGTACAATAGTACATAGTGTTGGCCGAAGCCACCACCCCGGGAGGTGGGTCACAAACCCCCTGCTAACACCCGGAACCTATTCACTGTTGGGTGGACAGGTACGTGCTCGTGTTTTAAAAAGACAGTCTTCGTCCGCCCAGGGATTGAACCCGTGATATCTCAGTTGTGAGCCGAGTGTGCTAACCGCTACACTACGGAGTACCCGGTGTGTGTGTGTGGGGGGGGGGGGGGTCTGTGTGTGTGTGTGAGTAAGTGTGTGTATGTGTGTGTGTTAGGGTTGCCTTCACGGAATTCCGGGATCCCGGGATCCCGGAATCCCGAGCGTAAATGGTTAAAAAAAAATTTCGGGAAATTGGTTCAAATCCCGGGATTCTTATTGTTGTTCCTTATCTTAGAGTTGCACTATGTAAAATACAAAACGCATAGTTTTCTTATAGAGTAGGGGTTCAAAATGTCAATTAATATTTTTTTTTTACGATGGCCATCTTTTAATGTCATTCCATATATCATTGATTTTTTTTTATGACTAACGGAAAGAGATTGACTGTTTGTGTATGAAATTATTATATTCCTTTTTTCCGCAGGTCATTCAAGTGTTCTAAAGAGAACACTTTTCTTGTAGGATAGGGCTTCAAAGTGGCATATAATTAATATTTTTTCTTGTAAATTGAATAATCTTTTACTGTCAATATATATATATATATATATATATATCTATATTAATAAAAGCGAAAGTGTGTCTGTCTGTCTGTCTGTCTGTCTGTCTGTCTGTCTGTGTGTGTGTGTGTGTGTGTGTGGTATAGGTTCCGCCCCCCATGGCGCAAACACCTCATATGGCACATTTTTGGAATCGGGTCGACCAGGGGAAGGTCATAAGCCCACTTATGAGATGATCCGATCACTTTTTTTTCTCTTTTTTTTTTAGCAGCCTATTAGCGAGAATTGTGAAAACAAAAGTGGGTTGCGAGAATTGAGGAAGCCTTGATGTAGGGTGATGGGTAATGGGTGAGTGAATGGGTGGGGTGATGGGTAATGGGTGTGGGGTGATGGGTGAGTGAATGGGTGGGGGGTGATGGGTTGGGGGTGATGGGTGATGGGGGAGGGAATAGGTGGGGGGTGATGGGTAATGGGTGAGTGAATGGGTGTGTGGTGATGGGTAATGGGTGAGTGAATGGGTGGGGGCTGATGGGTAATGGGTGAGTGAATAGGTGGGGGGAATACATACATTTCTACATCCATGATTTCAGGATGAAATCCTGTTAGAAGGATATAGTTAGAAGTTAGAAGTTAGAAAGGCCTATCTGGAGAGTCCATGTTTGGTGGGCCGAAGGCCCACCAAACACAGGTGGTGGGCCGAAGGCCCACCAATAGCCCTCCGCAGGAGCTAGCCAAAAAGTCCGCCCGGAGGGCGGCTTTGCGGCTAGTATATATATATAATACACATTATATTTATTGAAATTTATTACCTATACATTTATAGAATAGCTACTATTTACTGACTTTGGAATATTTAACATCTGCTGCAGCCCACGGGTTGCACTGCACGTGGAGACAGGTCCGAGAATGAGCACATATAAAGAAAAAGCAACACCGCTCACCTACGAGCAGAAATTGACTCTTGTGTGCTTCATTATTGAAAAATTCTCAATATCAAGCAAAAGATGTAACCATAGTTGTGTTGAAAAAAAAAGAGCATGGCGGCAGGTCACTGATGTTTTCAACATTGCATACCCTGTGGTAGTTTTGAAAAGCGCCATCCAGCTCTGTGCTGGCACTCATACCTTCGCATGTACTCTTTGCCTCCTAGGACAGGCTTTAACACGTCATCCCAAAGTAGTTGTACCCTTTTGATGAAATGTGCATTCACAATGTCTGCATTTTCATTGACAGCTGTTTGCATTAGCTGATAGTTTGTTTTCTCGTCCATGTACCTTTCCCTGTCCTCTCCTTCAGGGATGTCGTCAAGACTCTTTACCACAATTTTGTCCAAATACTTCTCGGACCCTGGCAGGTGTTTGTGCAGGTCTGGCCAATGCAAATCTGCTGGCGAAACCGTAAGGAAAATGTTGAATATCTCTTGATCTTTGCTGCTGATCACAATGTCCCTTAGGAAATAGATACCTTTTGAGATGTGTTGGCTCATGAATTGCGAGCTACCTTTTATGTGATTCGAAAAGCAATATAGACTCTTAAGAACAGTCTGGTCACCTTGCTCAACCTTGTCTTTGAGATCTTTTACACTAAGATCTTCTGCACACCTTTGGGCATACAAGTTGCCCATAGTCAAGGCGTGATGCCGTTGTACCTGGTTTGTGATTACCAATGGAAACAGTGAATCCTCTGCAAACCTCCTGTCAGGCCCACATTGAGGCCCACACAGCCCACATTGAGTGAATGGGCAAAGCACCTTCTAAGAATTAGAAGGTGCTTTGCCCATTCACTCAATGTGGGCTGTTTACCTGGTCTCGGGTGTGTTATGTCCCCGTTTGGAGTAGGGAAACATTTCGGAAACGCTTTTGTGTACCAATTTTCTACACCAAATTCTCCAACAGGATCTGGGGGTCTAGGTGGCCATGTAACTGGGCCCTGTTTACCATTGTCATGTGTCTGTACCTGGATGTTTTCAGTTGCCTCTTGAACCACAGCATTTACAGTCTGCTTTTCAATTACCAGTGGCACAGTTGCTTCTGGCCGAATTGTGTTACACTCATCAAGTTCGATTTCAAACTCCATGTCACCCTCTGTACCAGGGATACCTCGTGTGGGCGCATCATCTATTTCTTCATGCTGAACCACTGTCATACCGTCAAGTTCACCACCATCTGCTGGGTAACACCTGAGTGCATCCTCGTCAATAGGAATGTCTGCATACACTGAATTGTTTGCCTTTAACCACACAAAGGCTTCCAATAGGTGTTTACCATCGACTTTGAATGTCTTGGGAACCTTCTCGTTCGGACCTTGCATACTTATAAAGGGCAACTCCTCTGGTCGCCTTGGGAGTTTAGTTGCAATAGAGGCAACATCCTGCTCAAAACTGATGCAGTGACCTTTGCTACCTAGGCTACCACCTTTACGCCTGTAGACGTGCATGTTCGGGCAGATAATCTTTATTGCTGCATGCTCAATGTTATTCAACCTTGCCAAACACTCTGGCACTGGAGCCGGAATCATGTCATTACCAGCGGAGAAAGTTGCAACACATTCTGTTTCCCCTTCGACACCATTGTCAACCGATTGTTTTCTTTGCTTGCTCAGATTTTTGAGATCTCGTACACACCTTGCACAAGTTTGATTTTTTGGACCGACTGCTTGGTCAAACCACCTTTCATGACATACCTTGCATTTTGCACTCATCTCAAGTCGATCTAGATGGTGGTGCATTACCTTTCCAGCTTGAATAGCCGGATTGTCTACCAACTGCTCAAGAGGAGAAAAGTTGTTCTTGAGCAGAACCTGAGAATTTGCTCTCTTTACCTTCAAGCTTTGAATTACCTCATGAAATGGCCCAACTTGCTTCGGGACAGTTCTTGTACCTTGGCTGACACGTTTGGGATTTGCAGTACCCTGTTTTGTGCTTTTACGCTTTGGCCGTTTTGCTCGTACCGTTTGCCAAGTATCGTTGGTCTCCATACCATGCTCATTTGCATTGTTACCTTGAGAGAGTGCACCCTCCGCGTTTTGAATTGCATTACCTTGAGGGAGTGCGCCCTCCATGTTTTGAAGTCTTTCATACACAAACATGTAGCCATTGAATGGCTGTGATGCAGTGACCAACTTGTCATCGTCTCTTTTGACCCAGATGCCATTTTCACAAGGCAAAGTCGTGGTGTAGTGACCCGAGTTCAAGTAGTTACCATGGTGCTCAACCAATGCCTTGAGCTGAAACCTGTAGTTACCATTTTCTAAGAATGAATCTGGTGTGACCAAATCGTGTACCTTTCTAAACTCATTGTACCGTTTCAGGTGGATTACCAATGTTCTTGGCATATTTGTCCAGTCCAGATACCTTTTGGACTCATGTTTAGTGTTACCTTGGCAAGATTGGCAATGCTTGTCTAGTTTGCCAAGAGAGTTGTTCTGAAGTATGTTTGCAACCGTGCTACCAACAATGGAGTCGCTTACCATAGATTCGGTACTAACAGGGCCATCAGTTTCAGTGGCACAGTTCTTGCACTTGTATTTTGTGTGCATTGGAAAACCCAGAATGTCCCTAAACGCTTGCACAGCATTGAGAAGGCATAACAGTGCCTCTTGTGGATCTTGTTGGTTGTCATTTCTCATGCTTGCGTCTAGCATTCCGAGAGCATGCTTTAAACCTGTTGCAGAAGTTGTGCTTTGAGCCTGTACTAAGTCTTTGAACTCTTTCATGATGAACCTTGTCATGTTGTCCATACCAATGGGATTGAAATTTTCAATTACCTGAACAACAGTTGGGCTTGCCAACAAAGCTGTGATGAGTGCATTGAGATAGCACATATTTTTACCTGCTGGATTTGTTAAAGCCAACCCTGTGTATGGTTGATTTGACCTGCTTTGTACTGGACATTGCGTAACACAAATGTTGTTTTGGACTTTACCAGTCTGGTTTGATGCACTTGCTGTTTGTACCAGTGACCTTTTAATTGACTCCCAATCTGAGTGTATTGCTGTTAGTGGAGCACGGGGATGGCTTTGAAAATAGTATTGTGATACAGTGTGAACCAGCCTTCCTTTTGAAGGATGAATTCCTTTACCAATGTGTGAGCAAATTTTCTTAAGCTCTTGCACCTTGAATTTTTGCAAGAATGCATGGATTGGATGTTTCTCACAGAGAACTTTCTGCAATCTTTTATGTTCTCTTGCAGTGGGGCGATCTTCAAATTTGAGCCCATGTTCCTCTATGGCAGCCTTCAAATTTTCTCTAGAAACACCACTTGTATCCACAGAATAATCCATGTTCTTTCTGTGTAGGGGCGTGGGTGTGTAGGGGCGTGGGTGTGTAGGGGCGTGAGTGTGTAGGGGCGTGTGTGTGTAGGGCGTGTGTGTAGGGGCGTGGTTGTGTAGGGGCGCGTGTGTGTAGGGGCGTGGGTGTGTAGGGGCGTGGGTGTGTAGGGGCGTGGGTGTGTAGGGGCGTGTGTGTGTAGGGGCGTGGGTGTGTAGGGGCGTGTGTGTGTATACGGGCGTGTGTGTGTAGCGGCCCGCGGTCTACTTTCTGTCTTCTGGGAGGTGTCTTTCTGTCACGGGACAGAGATGGACTGGCGGGCAAATTGCCCTCGACCCCTCGATCGCTATATATTGTGACGTCAGTGAGCACGGGAACAGGGAGAGGGATTAACTTTATGGGCGCAGGCTGGTCGACCTTCCTTTCTTGGCCTTGCCTTTTAACAATGGCATGCTTATCCTTGATATTTTATTATGCAAACCTATAGCGAGGATCACTTTTGTACTTCATAAGAAAAATATATTGTTATTGTAAAACCGAAGTTTATTTAGCACTAATTAAATCATTACGCTAGTTACTCATTAAGGGCTTGTTCTATGTAAAAAGTGTGTTTCACAGACCCCCATTGATTTTGACAGCACTACTTGCATGTCGAATGTCAGCTCAATCCGACAATATTTAAATCATTACGCTAATTACTCATTAAGGGCTTGTTTTACGCAAAAAGTGTGTTGCACAGACCCCCATTGATTTTGACAGCACTACTTGGATGTCGAATTTCAGCTCAATCCGACAATAATTAGGAGTAGTTTACGCTTATTAGTGTGTGAGTGTGTGTGTGTGTGTGTGTGTGTGTGTGTGTGTCCTTCATTCTTGTCCACGCAAGCTGGTTCGCGATCGCATGTTTCAACCTCCCGGTGCGAGTGTTGTCTCATTATAACCGATTCTTAGGATAATACTGGGAAATCAACCCATCCCCTCCATCCCCTTGCTCAAGAGGGTCAGTAACCGCCCGAATTTCTCATGTGTGGAAACATATCATGAAAAAGCGGGGCCGGGGATTGAACGCCGGACCACAGAATGGCACGGGACGCTCTAGCCCACTAAGCCGTTCAGGCGGCGTGTGTGTGTGTGTATTCATCTAGTTGTAGTTAGGAGTTAGTCTGACATCAGTGGTAGGTAAATTACTGGAGTCTGTTATTGCAAAAACATTAGAGAGCATGTACAAAAGCATAGATTGGTAAATGATTCACAACATGGGTTCACCAAAGGTAGATAATGTCTCACTAATTTATTGAGTTCTTATAGGAAGTTTGTGAAACAACAGACAATGATGATGACTATGATATTGTTTGTATACCTGGACTTAAGTAAGGCATTTGACAATGTACCACACGAAAGACTATTAAATAAGGTTAAGGCAGATAGAATAGATGGGAAGGTTCTGCGTTAAATTATATCATGGCTAAATGATAGGCAACAAAGGGTTACAATTAATGGTTCTAAATCTGAATTGGGGCAGGTAACGAGTGGGGTGCCACAAGGCGCTGTTTTGGGTCAATTACTATTGTTTATTTACATCAATGACTTCGATAGTGGTATTAGCAGTGATATCAGCAAGATTGCTGATGATACTATAGTAGGTAGGAGTATTAGATCACAGTATGATGAAAACATATTGCAAGGAGACTTAGATAAATTAAATGAGTGGGTAGTCAGGTGGCAGATGAAATTTGATATTGACAAAGTGTAGCGTAATTAATGTTGGTAGAAAAAATCCTGGTTATAGGTACACGATGAGCACTGCATCGCTGAAAAGACCAGAAGGTGAGAAAGATCAGGAGTTGCGGGTAAGCTCAGACCTCTGTCCTAGTTATCAATGTATTGAGGCTAGAAACCGAGCTAATAGGGTGTTAGGATTCATTTCCAGGAGTGTTAAAAGTAGAAGTGCTGAGATTATTATAAAGCCTTATTTGGCTCTAGTCAGACCTCACCAACACTATGCGGTTCAGTTTTGGTCTCCGTATTACATATATATATATATAGCCTTGTTAGAATTAGTGCAGAGAAGGATGACCAAAATGATACATGGAATGCGTAACTTTAGTTATGAGAAGATATTGAAGCTATTAAGTTTACACTCACTTGAGAGGCGTAGGGGCGATCTGATAAAAAAAAATTAGGTGCTTAAAGTGATACAATAAAACAGATGTAGGAAAAGTTTTTATGGCTAGTAATCAGGTTAAAACAAGAAGTAACGGATTCAAGCTCAAAAAGCGCAGATTTAAAAAGGAAATAGGGAAAAACTGGTTACCGAATAGTGTGGTAAATTATTGGAATGGACTCAGTCGTCAAGTGGTCAGTGCGCGGAGTCAATAGGGAACACTAAAAGGAGTCTGGATAAATTCATGGATGGGGATGAAAGGTGGATGTTGGTAGTGTTAAATAACAGGAACTACCACGTGTAGGTCTCACGGCCTCTTGTAGCTTCCTTATTTTCTTATATTCTTATGTTCTTACCTTTGAAGGTATCCCACAGTTCTACAGGGACCTTGAGAGCACCGAGCACATTTAAACGATTTGAGACTGCCACCGCATTCTCATGAGCACATGTCAAGTCCTTCAGTTTTTCAATATGAAACACAGTATGTGTGCACAGTATAAGTTACATCTTGAGATTCTTCTGGACTTGGCAGGAAGCTTAAGTGTAGCAACAGCAACTCAGTGCTCAGTTGCAAAGAACTCAGCACCTCGGTAAACCCTGCAGTTCTGGAGAATCCTCCAACGAGTACTGACTAGGATGTGGTTGATCTCCTTAGCTACCCCTCCGACATTACTATACCATGTCCAGCGGTGCAGCTCTGGTCTCTGATACCAATAACCTGCAATTCTCAACTTTCTGGACCTCGTGAAATTCAGAAGGAGAGAACTGTTAATGTTCCTGGTACCGGGGAGCCATGGGATACATAACTCATAGCCATCTCTCACAGTGCCAGTAGTAGCATTGAAGTCGTCTAAGATAATGAGCGTGTACCGAGGAGGACACTGGTCTAATACAAGTCGAGTTTGGCGTAGTACATTTCCTCATCTCTTTGTCCCGCACTCGTCATAGGCAACTCCACCTTCTCCCTGCGTCGGCATTGGAGGGGTTTGCTTGGACGGGTCCCCCGGCAAAACCAGGTTGGGGCGCGGTTATCTCACCTGTGGCTGTTACCTCGCTTCCGGCCTCTAATTTCAGCTGTGTTTGTGGCCCAGATATTGTTCTACAGGAAGAGGGTGCAAGCCCCTCTCCAACCAATTTATTTCAGAGATTGGCCTTACTGCTCACCATGGCCAGGGACGCAGAACTCTCTTTAGGGATTAACCACTATTAACTGGGCTAACTGGGCTAGCCACTATTTCACCTATACCTGGGGCTGGATGTCCATTGACTCAATAGTAAGTTATTCTGTCTTTAAATATGGCCTTATCTTTAGTCTTTCTGGGTGTCCAGCACACCCTATTTATTTGTAGAACCAGTGGGGGCGCCGGTTTAGTCGCCGACGATCCGACCATGCGGCTGGTTGTACTTACATGTTACCAGTTGCAGGTGACAACCCTGACCAGACATTCAAGTTTAGTGGTTGTTGATAATTGGTAAATCCCAACAAAATACTTTCTCAGCAAACTTACAGATAGAAAAGCCTTACAGTGGACATCAGAGTTAGACACTTGCATTGTATCATATGAATTTCAAATTTTTATCAAAGAATAAATTGTAATGCAAGAATTGATCTTCCGTCAAATTTTTTACTGTTATGCTTTTAATTATAGTTCCTCGAGTTAATGTTGCATCATCTTTGCTTACACGGGCACATCAGTTGTGAGGCCATGCTGATCTTCTTAGATTTTGTGATGATCAAAGGGTGATTAAAGGGTGAAAGGGTCAGTTAAAGCGAGGAGTTTTAATAATGCGATATTTCCCCAGATGATTGCCCGATGTGATATTCCTCAGACAGATGTACAATGTACATACATATATAATTATATATATATACATATATATATATATATATATATATATATATATATATATATATATATATATATATATATATATATATATATATATATTTGCTGAGCAGATAAATCATGCTTTGTTTGATTGTGCTGATGTCTGCAGAAATTATGTTAAGGTACCTGGATACAAAGTGAACCAGAAGAGATGAAACATAATAATGAGTGATCCTGATGAGGCTCGTGTTTGGCGTGCCAAAGGCTGGCAAGGAAAGTACGTGGAGGCGACTGACAGGAATAACTGTCCCAATGATGATCAGTTCAAGGTGTATTATGAGGATATATTGAACCCCCATGTGTGGGCAGTGTACAGGAAGGTTATATCACTCATGTATACATTTCGGTGCTTGATGACAATATTGTAAGTGAAGTGGTGCAGGGAAGCTCAGGTGAAGAGAATAAAGGCAGAGAAAACGATTCGTATCCGATCCGGACGATTTGTATCCAGTGGTGTTGAAGTCGTTACCGACGCAGTGAATTCTAGCAATTTCTTCTTTGTTTAATATTGTGTTTACCTCCGGCCCGTATCCTTCTTCATAGAGGGACAATTTCACAGTTATTCCCTTTCGTTGAGATCTTTACCAATGAGCGGCCATTTCCAGCATCAAGAAAAAAATGCGATTTCAGTCACCCTCCGCGCCGTCGTTTGTTAGTATTGATACCATAAACAGGTATAGATAAATAAAACAATGACAGGAACTGTCACGTGTAGGTTTCACGGCCTCTTGTAGCTTCGTGATTTTCTTATGTTCTTATAAACTGGAGCCTTTGGTAAAGCCGTGTTGTGAACCTATAGTGCCTCGCCAACGATGCTTACTAAATAAGTTTGTTTAATCAAATGCCACACATTTTTTCTTTCATTTACTTATATTTTCTTCTGAATAAGATGAAAAATTATCAGACAGTGCATGAACACGGTAGAGGAATATAATGATAGAATGAGAAAAGCTTAGTAGAACTTGAATGGCCACGGTTAATTCACATCACCAGCTGACAAGCAGACATACCGGGAACTTCGCCGTCTCTTTTTTTTCCATCTATCAAGCTATATTCGATATTCGTATTCTATATACGTGCGTAAAATATACAAAGCTGTTATATAAGTTACTGGTAAGTAAAATATACCAACCAAATATTGCATGTAGAGGGCAATCACGCAGTGATAAGCAGTAGATGGGTTAACGAATCAATGAGCCAGTTATACTGATTATGTTCTGCGTGTTTTCTGATCAAGTTTTAAATTCAGCTGGATGGCGCTTTTCAAAACTACCACAGGGTATGCAATGTGAAAACATCAGTGACCTGCCGCCATGCTCTTTTTTTTTCAACACAACTATGGTTACATCTTTTGCTTGATATTGAGAATTTTTCAATAATGAAGCACACAAGAGTCAATTTCTGCTCGTAGGTGAGCGGTGTTGCTTTTTCTTTATATGTGCTCATTCTCGGACCTGTCTCCACGTGTAGTGCAACCCGCGGGCTGCAGCAGATGTTAAATATTCCAAAGTCAGTAAATAGTAGCTATTCTATAAATGTATAGGTAATAAATTTCAATAAATATAATGTGTATTATATATATATATAATATATATATATATATTGTATATTATATATATATATATATATATATATATATATATAACATATACTATATATATATTTAATAGGGAAGGTGGTGGTCGAGTGGTTAAATCAATGTTCCGAGTTCGAATCCTGCTGGGGGCAACTCTTTCAAGAGCCTAGTAGGGGAGAAGAATGTACCGAATTCAAGTCCCACCAAGGAGCAACTGTCAAATCCATCGTCGCGTGACTGAAAGAAACCCGCATGCAGCAATTACCTGGTTTTCGATTGCGAGTGTGACGGAGAAACTCTAGGGGCTGCATGATCCTGACTGAAGATCTGAACATCATAGAAAACGGGATCTTCATCTAAGACCACAGGTGTCACTACAAAAATCTAGCCTGCGCCACTAACGGGCGAGATCAACCAACATCAAGACTCTCCATAAGCCTACGGGCGCTATAGGCTCCAATAGAAGAATATATATATACTAGCCGCAAAGCCGCCCTCCGGGCGGACTTTTTGGCTAGCTCCTGCGGAGGGCTATTGGTGGTGGGCCTTCGGCCCACCAAACACGGACTCTCCAGATAGCCCCTTCTAACTTTCCTGAAATCATGGATGTAGAAATGTATGTATTACCCCCACCATTCACTCACCCATTACCATCACCCCCCACCCATTCACTCACCATTACCCATCACCCCCCACCCATTCACTCACCCATTACCCATCACCACACACCCATTCACTCACCGTTACCCATCACCCCCCACCTATTCCTCACCATCACCCCAACCCATCACCCCCCACCCATTCACTCACCATCACCCCACACCCATTACCCATCACCCCACCCATTCACTCACCCATTACCCATCACCCTACATCAAGGTTTCCTCAATTCTCGCAACCCACTTTTTTTCACAATTATCGCTAATAGGCTGCTAAAAATAAAAAAAATAAAAAAGTGATCGAATCATCTCATAAGTGGGCTTATGACCTTCCCCTGGTCAACCCGGTTCCAA
>JACEEZ010019858.1:685000-717500 GCA_016584305.1 Chionoecetes opilio | reverse complement strand
ACAGGACAAGCTGTTGCGGAAACCATCTTGAAGCTGGTGCGGGAAAGCAGCTTGGAGGGCAACATCATTGAATGGCATTCGACACGACAGCGGCCAACACGGGGATGGTTCAAGGAGCGTGTATCAGGATTGAACGTGCACTGGAGAAGCCCCTGGTGTGTTTGGCATGCCGCCACCACATCCTGGAAGTTGTTCTGAAGGATGTCTTCGAGGCTTGCATGGGTCCATCATCTGGCCCTAACATCGCCCTTTTCAAGAGGCTCCAGAATCGTAGGCCTATCGTTGACCAGAGCCGACCACAGCCCCTGACACCGACCGCTCTGTCATCCGACGAAGAAGCTCACTGCCTTGAGATGCTCGGTCACTTGAAACGTCTGCTTGACTGTGGGAATCATCCACGCGAAAACTACAAAGAGATCATCCTGCTCAGCGTGGCCTACCTCGGAGGAGGAGTCCCTACATCCTTCCGTGCTCCTGGTGCTTACCACATGGCCAGATGGATGGCCAAGGCCATCTACGCCGTGAATATCATGCTCTTCCATGACCAGCTAGAGATGAGCAGGCGGGAGGTGGCGGGGATCCTCCGAGTTGCGTTCTTTATGACCATGGTCTACGCGAAATACTGGAATGAGGCAATGATTCCGTCCTACGCAGCCAAGAACGACCTGGACTTCATCACTGACGTGAAGAGGATCTGCGACGATGGGGTTGCGTCGGTCGCGGAACGTGCCATGCGGCGCCATCTCTGGTACCTTTCCGAGAACATAATCGGACTGGCCATCTTCGATGACCGCATCAGCCCGGAGCAGAAGACGGAGATGGTAGAGGGGATGAAGCGTCCTTCGACGACCAAGAATCCACGGCGCCCCGAGTCGAAGACACCAATCAATCTCAACAGGCCGCTTTCCGCCTTCTGCTCAGTGCGGTCGATGCAGGTCTTGAAAAGTCTACTAGGAGGCCAGCAACCGACCTTCCTTGAGCTGAGTCCTGAAACATGGAACACGGATTCGTGTTTCAAGTGCGCGAAGAAGCGGGCTGGTGTCCTGAAGGTCACGAACGACCTCGCAGAACGAGGAATAGCCCTCATTCAACGCTTCCTCGGCAACCGGACGAAGGACGAACGGCAAACCCAGTTCCTCTTGAAGCTTGCCCGCCTCCACACGAAAGCTGTCCCTCAAAAAACGAAGGCGGAACTCAAGAAGGTGTTGGAGTGGGAATAAATAACTAAATAAACATAACAGATATTTCACATTCGTTTCCCTGTACCTAGGCTCTTCTGAACACGATAGAGTGATCAGAATGCAGATAAATCACTGGGGAACAAATTTTTATTGAGTTAGGTCTGACACTTGTTATTAAGTAATTTTTGGGTGCTGAATCCAAAACTGATCTCAGTTTTTCTCTATCACGTCAAGTTTTTGAACTGTAGGATTTTCGTTTTCTTAAAAAATATGAAAAATACTGTACATAACAGTAACTGTGCTTATTTTATAAAAAGTTGCAAATGTTAACATACAATGAAAAATGAAAGATATAGGCATGAATAGAATGTTTATTTAACATTATCATGTTTTTAGAAAGGATAAGGCTATAATTGTGTGCAGGTTAAGGTAAAAATTTACGTTTGTAGCTTTGTCTGGAGTGTTCAACTTGAGGACTATCGCGTTTGATGCTCCAACAATAGTCAGCCATCATATGCACATCCCATCTACCCTGGTAACGTTCTTCCATAACCTTCAAATCTTGGTGAAATCGTTCACCTTGCTCGTCGCTAGCAGCACCAAGATTTTCCGGAAAGTTGGCAAGATGGCTATGCAAAAAATGTACTTTAATACTCATGTTGCAACCAAGCGCTTTGTAGCTCTCCAATAGTTTCTGAACAATTTCTGTGTAATTACTTGCACGTGTATTTCCAAGAAGGTTCTTGACGACGTCTTTGAATGATAGCCAAGCATTCTTTTCAAGGTCTGACATAGTACCGTTGAAATGTTCATCTTTGATGAGCTGTCGAATTTGTGGACCATCAAACACACCGGCCTTGATTTTTTCAATTGACAGTCCAGGAAATGCCAAGATGATGTACTTCAAACAGTCGCCATCAGTTGACAATGCTTTTACAAATTGTTTCATGAGACCTAGTTTTATGTGCAGAGGTGGGAATATTATTTTCTTCCTGTCAACAAGTGGCTCATGTACAATGTTAGGATCTCCAGGTTTAAGATCAGATCTCGGAGGCCAATTCGTCTGAACCCAATGCTTCTCTCGAGCTCTGCTATCCCACATACAGAGAAAGCAGGGATACTTTGTGTATCCACGTTGTTGACCAAGAAGGAAGGACACCATTTTAAGGTCAACACAGATGATCCAATTGTGTTTATCATATTGCAATAACTCAATGACTCCTTACATCTCCATATTCTTCACGAAGACAGACCGAATGCCCAATAGGGACTGCGCCAAACAAATTGCCATTGTGTAGAAGGACACACTTCAAGCTCCGCTTTGAGCTATCAATAAACAATCGCCATTCATTTGGATTGTAGATTGAAAGCCCTAATTCCTTCAGTAAACCAGGAATGTTATGGCAAAACACAAAACCGCTGGCACTTCGAAAGTACTGCAGAAATGTACTTTCTCTGGTTCGAAAGTATGATACCTTCACTCCTTGTTCAAGTATGTTTTTCTCGTTCAGTCTTGATGCTAGTATTTCTGAAGCTTTTTTGGATAGGCCCAAATCACGTGCTAAATCATTCAACTCGTGCTGATCAAATCCCCTACGAACTGAATCCTCGTGAATGTCAAAATCTGCATCATTGCTGTCACTGCGTTCTTCAACATCACTCAGATCTTCTAGAGGAGGTAGTTGTTCGAAAACTGGCACTGGAATTTCAGCTGAATGAGGCATTGGTCTTATAGCTGACGGTAGATTAGGATATTCTATTTTACTTTTATTTTTCTTGTTAAATCCTGATGTTTTCACTAAACAAAAGTAACAGTCTGTGGAATGATCTTTTTGCTCTCGCCAAAACATGGGGATACCAAATGCCAACTTTTCACGTGTTCCTTTGGTCCACATCCGTAATCTCTCGACACACTGCTTGCACACTTTGTGAGGGGCCCATAGCTTGTCTTGATCACCGAGTTTCACTTTAAAATATGCGAAATATGCTTGTTTGACAAATACGCTGATGCTTGCCCTCTGACTTGGAATGGTGAAACTACCACATATATAGCAGAAGGAGTCAGGGTTGTTTAGGCATTTACGACGAGACGTAGCAGCAGACATGATCTGAAACAAAAGAAATATACACCTATGTAAATAAAACACTAAGCTGGAATAGTTATAAGCTTTGAAAACAAAAAAAACAGCATAAAACGAAATAGAAATTACAATGGTATGTTGTTACAAGGTTAAGAGAAAAGCCATAACAAATCCTCCTAATTCCTACTATCCTAGCTTTCTGTTTGCAGATATTGATAGTACTGACCTATTGGGAGCTGCACACACCTCGCACCGCACTGTCTCAATTGTAACTGCACAAACAAGTTGCCACATAGCTCTCGATGAGTCAAATCGTAATCAGCTGGCAAGTTTTACTACAGCTCACAAGTGGAATTCTGCTTATCTGGAGGGTAAGCTGTGGAGAAAAAACTTGACGTGCTAGAAAAAAACTGACTACAGATTTGGAATCAGCATGCCAATTTTAGTCTAAATAAGCTCAAAAATCTAACTCAACAATTGTTTTTTTCAAATTGGTCCCCAGTGTAATGGGTCGAATCTTAGAGGAGCTATCAAAACGTTCGTTTTGCGCGACCATTAAATATTGCCCAATTTTCACGAAAATTTGGTGGAATCACTTTCTTTTGACAAGGAACCAGAGCAGCATGTGCTGGACTTGATATTATTATTTGATTTTCTACTAATACAAGCCTGGGACATCCTAAGGGCCTAAGGTGTCCCAGGCTTATATATATATATATATATATATATATATATATATATATATTATATATATATATATATATATATATACCCCACAGAGGGTGGAAGCTTATTTATCTCTATTACGACGGCATTGTTAAAATGAAAATTAGTTAAATCTAATTGCATATGAATGAATGATATCTTTGCTCAGCGCGTCGTGGTTCGTGATGAGCTATCAATCAGACATAGATTCATTCCTCAACATCCGTATACCCTTTAAAGTATGCTTCCCTTGAAGACAAGCTTTTTCGATTGAGAACAGCCTAAATTGCGTAACGAAAGAATTACGTAACAGTTCTGATTTGGTGATAGCCTTTAAAGTGTTAGACGACCAAAATTATACCACAAATTCCAAAGGAAGTATGATAAGGTAAAACTATGTTTTGTTCTTGAATGAAACATTTTTGTTATCCTTGCTCGCGGCATCTGTACAATGCTGGGATAATTTAAGATTAAACAATATCGTAGCATTAAGATCTTTGACACATTTCACGCTTTTAAGCTGCACGCATGACACCTCGTAATCATGTTTGGGGATTCCTAGTTCCGCCTTAAGAAATAACATTTATTGACTTTGAACAACATTTCCCATATATTTAATCATACAGAGATTTTATGGAAATCTGTTTGGAAGCTTTACGTATCGTCTTCTTAAATTACAGATTTTCCAAATTTGGATCATATCAGAAGTTTCAAATCAAGTGGTCGTCCAACATCAATGCCATTACTGTGTATTGTGATCAGCACTGGTCGGAGAAAAGATCCCTGTGGACACCACTGGTGATCAATCCGAGTTATTTCCATTGATATCGACTCTGCTTACGATTGTTTAACTAGTTTGCGATTAACTGTGCTCATTACCTGTGATTTCTAGATGTTTGAATTGAAACATAAACTTAGAGTAAGGAGTTTTATTAAACTTCTTTTTAAAATATAGATACACAATGTCTAAAGGCCTGATTGTATCATAAACATAAAAAAGTCATTATAAGATATTATTAAGTTGAACAAAGATTATCTTTTACTATTTTAGCCAAGTTGCGAGGCCCTGATCAATAAAAGACGTTAGAGGAGACAAAATATTTTGTCTGTAAATATGTTTTCCAAAATTTTGCGAACTGTATGAATGAATGAATTGTGAGTTCTGTGAGTTCCGATTTATTTATGTCGTCTTTCTTCGGTGTCTTTTATTTGGAATGAACTAAGCATTGCCATCGTTAGTTATTGGATGAGCTGTAAGCAAATTTTAACGGTATTTGTGTTCTTTTACTATTCTAAGATATTATATTGCCTGTACCTGAACTATTTTTGGTTATCATATTGTTAAGTATGTTCATGTTGCATTAGTAGTAGTTTTGAAGTTTGGCAACGTGGTATTTCAGAGTTTTCTGAATTTTCGTAAAGGCTATTTGTTGGTCAGGCATGTGTATATTTTCGCTTACGTTACCAAAAAACTCACTGTTTCCTACTAAGTTCAGTTGTTGCCTCATGATTCTTAATTTGAGTATCACCCTAAGTGGCATTGAAACATGTACTCACAGGGCTCTCTATGCTTTGATCATATTTTGAGATTACTAGCCAAAAAAATTATTATCATTTAAGTTTAAAATAACAATTATACTTTCAGCTGCAATATTTTATTCGTATTACCGTTAGTTAAACTGGCCTAATTTGGTTGTTTACTCATTGTCCAGACTCATTGTATAACCTGATGTTTTCTGATGAACTCTGCGCTTTCATAGAGATTGATTTTCTTTTCCACATCGCAACGGACTGGCCAAGGGCAAAACAATAAAAGTAACGAAAAGCCGCTTAGTTGCCAGACCCTATACAGGAGACAGTAAAAGAATATAAAAAGGAGGGATTGGGCAATTTAGTTCGGGAGGTATCTTGTTGCTCCTCTCTTGAAAACATTTAAGTTGTAGACAGGAGGAAACATATAAACAGAAAGATAGTTCCAGAGTTTACCAGTGAAGGGAATGAAAGAGTGAAGATACTAGCTAATTACTGCATTAGGGAGATGGTCAGAATAGGGATAAGAATGAGTAGAAAGTCTTGTGCAGCGAGGCCGCGGGAGGGGGGAGGCATGCAGTTAGCAAGTTCAGAAGAGCAGTGAGCAAGAAAATAACGGTAGAAGATAGCAAGAGAAGCAACATTGCGGCGGTGATTTAAAGATTGAAGACAGTCTGTCAGAGGAGAGGAGTTGATGAGACGAAAAGCTTTTGACTCAACCCTGTTTAGGAGGACTTTTTCCCCCAGTGGGGAACGGGGGGGGGGGTTCCGAGTGAAACCCCCTCCCCCTCAATATGAGAGGCGTACTCTATACATGGGTGGGTAAGGACCCTCTACAGAGGAAGCAACTGGGAGGGAGAAAATATGAGCGCAAACGCCACAGGACACCTAACTTCATAGAAGCTGTTTTTGCATGAGATGAGATGCGAGATTTCCAGTTCAGATTTATAGTAAAGGATACTCCTAGTATGTTCATTGTAGAAGAGGTCCACACAGATCCACACACAGAGACAGTTGAGTGCCGTTGAGGGGGGTAGTTTTCTGGAAGGTTTTGTCGAGTTGATAGGTTAAAAAATCCTATAGCTGGAAAAATCCAGGGTAGAATTATCAGCGTAGGAGTGGATAGGGCTTTGAGTTAGACTTAGAAGATCATTAATGCATAATAGGAAGAGTGGGTGATAGGACAGAACCCTGAGGAATATAACTGTTGATAGACTTAGGAGAAGAACAATGTCCATCTACAGTAGCTGCAATAGAACGGTTTGAAAGGAAACTTAAGATGAAGGTGCCGAGAGAAGGATATAAACCGAATGAGGGTAGTTTAGAAATAAAAGATTTGTGCCAGACTCTATCAAAAGCTTTAGATATGTCAAGGGCAACAGCAAAAGTTTCACCGAAACCCCTAAAGGAGGATGACCAAGATTCAGTAAGGAAAGCTAGAAGATCGCCAGTAGATCGCCCTTTACGGAAACCGTATTGACGATAAGATAGAAGATTGTGAGCAGATAGATGCTTAAGAGTTTTCTTATTAAGTGTAGATTCAAAAGCTTTAGGACGGTAGTTTGAAGGATTCGAACGGTCACCCTTCTTAGGAACAGGTTGAATGCGAGCAAACTTCCAGCAAGAAGGAAAAGAGGAAGTATATAGACAAAGACAGAAAAGTTTGACCAGGCAGGGTGCAAGCACAGAATCACAGTTTTTGAGAACAATAGGAGGGACTCTGTCAGGACCGTAAGCCTTCCGAGGATATAGGCCAGAAAGGGTGAAGAAAACATCATTACGAAGGATCTTAATGACAGGCATAATATAGTCAGAGGGTGGAGGAAAAGGAGGAACAAGCCCTTCATCAACCAGAGTCGAATTTTTAGCAATTGTTTAAGCAAAGAGTTCAGCTTTATAAATAGATGAGACCGCTGTGGAACCATCTTGATGAAGCATAAGAGGGAAAGATGAAGAAGTAAAATTGTTAGAGATGTTATTAGCTAAATGCCAGAAGTAACGAGAGGAGTTTGATTCTGAAAGATTTTGACATTTTCTATGAATGAAGGTTTTTGGTAAGTTGAAGTAAAGATTTGACATGATTACGGGCAAAAATATAGAGGGGATGAGTTTCAGGATATGGATGGTTACGGTACCGTCTGTGAGCCGCCTCTCTATCTTGGACAGCATGAGAACAAGCAGAGTTAAACCAAGGTTGACTAGCTTTAGGATTAGAGAAAGTATGTGGAATGTACGCCTCCATGCCAGAGACTAATATGACCTCAGTTATGCGCTCTGCACAAAGAGATGGGTCTCTGACATGGAATCAGTAATCATTACATGGAAAATCAGAGTAGTACTGCCTTAGGTCTTCCCACTTAGCTGAGTTGAAATGCCAGAAGCACCTCCGCTTAGGTGGGTCCCAAAGCGGCACCGAGGCGATAGGATGAAGTTACATAAGGCTACATAAATAAGATTGTGATCGGAGAAACCCAACGGAGAGAATAGTTTCACAGAGTAAGCAGAAGGGTTAGTAGTTAGGAAAAGATCAAGAATGTTGGGCGTGTCTCCAAGGCGGTCAGGAATACGGGTAGGGTGCTGCACCTGCTGCTCTAGGTCTTGGAGGATAGAAAATTTGTAGGCTTGTTCACCAGGTTGGTCAGTGAAAGAAGGTGATAGCCAATGCTGGTGGTGGACATTGAAATCCCAAGGAATGGAAATTTCTGCAAAAGGAAAATGAGATGTGATGTGCTCCACTTTGGATGTCAAATACTCGAAGAATTTTACATAGTCCGAGTATTTAGGTCAGAGATATACAGCACAGATAAAAAGAGAGTGACATTGAAGTCGAAGCTAGATGGTAGAAAATTCTGAAGATTCAAGACCGTGGGTACGAGAGCAAATGATGTCGTTGCACACATATACGCAACAGCCAGCTTTGGATTTAAAATGGGAATAGAGGCAATAAGAGGAGACAGAAAAAGGACTGCTGTCAGTGCTCACAGACACCTGTGTTTCGGTGAAGAAAAGAAGATGAGGCTTAGAGGAGGAGAGGTGATGCTCCACAGATTGAAAGTTAGATAAAAGACCGCGAAATGCTGCAGAGGTTTATAGAAAGAATGTTAGAGGAAGTATCAATACATCTTAAGTCGTTAACAAGAAGACGGTCCGACCTGGGGATATTTGTGGTCCCCTCCCCATTATTGATTATTGATTACTTTTATTTTGGCCATAATGTATTGTACAATTTTTCAGTTTAGAAACAATACAAATGTCATGAAGCCAGGTCCAGTAACCCGAAGCTTTCCATAGGACCTAAAGACTAGCTAGCACTGGTTTACATAGTGAGGGACGAGTTTCGACCACTAAAATTCATAACGAAATAAACGAAAAAAAGATTATTTACAATGCTATAAAGTACTTTAATAGTCCGTTTGACACCCATAGGTGTTCTGTACTAAACCTTGTTTTCATGAGAAGCGTATTGTTTTTTTATGGTTTCATACTCTAATGGGTCTATAGAAAAGATTTAGCTCGGTTGCCGGAGTGCCAACCTTGGGGAACTCCGCCAATTAGCATAAATCTAAGATGGACGCCGCAGACGGAGGTGGAAAATAACTTTTCAGCCAATCAATCTTCAATCACGTGTGATACATTTTTTCCGTATAATTTGGATGTGAGGAACCGATTTCCGAGGTCAGTTGCATGCTTTAGGGTCAAATTCAGGGTCAAAGGTCAAGTTAAAGGTAATTTTTGGCCAATTTTTTTTTCATATAATAATAATTGCATTTTCAGAACGACGGTGATCCAGTGTTTATTCATTAACGGCGATCACTCCCATTCATCATCAGAACCGAATGCAAGATCAAGATGATCAGTTTCCTCGTCATTTTCCACATCTGCTTCTCCTTCCTCTTCTACTTCATCTTGGTCTACGTCTCCTGTCTTGAAGGGGTTCAAGCAAGCGTCACTAGAACCACAAGCGCAGTACACAGTGCATGATATATTTCCATGGTGACAGCTGCAACGTTCACTGCCGCATGCCTTCCCCGCCGCCTTACAGCTGCACCGCACTACATCCATGAGATCTTGGGGTCCTGGGGGCTGATCAGAGGTTGCTGGTACTGGGGTGCCATCTTTGATTTCCCACCCATACTTCGTGATGTCAAGTTCAGGTGGAGCCTGCTGGTCAGCAGATTTGGCGAGTATAGTCTGCAGATGAGTGCGCCAGATGTGCAGGAAGAGATTTTTGTCTGTTGGTGTTAGCGACATGATCTTGAGCAGCTTTCCAGCCTTCTTTGTGTACATATGGTACCTCACCTCACTCATAGTGGTCCCCTGTTGCTGACCATATAGAGCACAGAAGAACGCCTGTCCTGCCTCCATGAGCTGTGCATGTGTGGCATCAAGCTCGCCGAAGGCTGAGTACAGGCCTGGGAAGTCGCCAGCTCTCAGGGTCTTCAGTGCCGACACTTTCCCCTTGCCGTACAGGTATGAGGTGGTATCTGAACCAGTAATGTAGTGCATTCCCAGGATCTGCAGGCACTTGGGGCTGAGCTGGGAACAGGTGGCGTTGATGTCCCAAATGGATCCATCCCACCGCTCCATTTGCACTGTAGCCTGGATGTTTTTTCGGTACATCCAGTATACAAGCAGCACAAACACATCGGTGTCATCTGAGAGAATGCGGATGACTCGCGTGTCGGACTCGGCAGCCATAAGGAGGTACGAGATCATTGTTATGTCCGCTTCGTCATGGGCGAACACACCATCGCTGGGGCTCTCCACGGTGACTCCTTCGCCGAAGCTGTAGGTACTAAGAATTTTCGACAGCTGCAACTTGTTGTGCTTATTCCTCATGATGGCATCTCGACTGGGCAGCGGTGTGTTGATGGTCAGGTCGTAATTGATGGAACCAAGGCCAGCACGTCGCATACGCTTATGGTCCTTCGCAGAAACGTTGTGATACTTATCGAAAGTATAAGACCTTCTTGCCAGCGAGAGAGGACAATCTCGTCTTGATGGACTTAACTATGACCGACGCATCTCCTCATGCTTGATCTGCCTCACCACGGAAACAATGCTCCTCTCATCCGTATCGTCATCCTTAACTATATTGAGAGTTTTAGCAACGGAGTCACGGAAACCAACCATGGTAGCACATCCATCTACTCGAACAACTATAACATCCTTACTCATGCAGTCAGTCACCTTGCTAAACATGTCACGTCGAGCGAGATTTCCCCCTAGATCCGAGTACAGGGAATGCAGTTCAACACTATTCCATAATCTGGACCTGTCTCGGCTCATGTACTGAAGGACTTCCCTCAGAGCATCTTCATCTGCAGCACCAGGTGGCAAATCAGCATATGTGGGAACTTTCGTAAAACTGTTATAGCAGCGGACGTGGTACTTGCACTCACCAGAAGGTAGATCAGAAACAAAAGCAAGGTGCAACTTGAGCCTTCTAGACACATCATCATTACGTTGATCAGCAACATCAAGGAGCATATCTTTCATAGTTGGGAGTGGGTTACGTCCTGTGTCAAAACGTTCTTTGGTCATACACTTACGAACGCGGTCCCATCTTTCTGGTTGTCTATCATCAATGGGTAAACATTCCTCGCTACAGAACATACAATCACGGTTGTACTCAAACACACCTTTATCAGCTACCTTAGTATGAGACCTTGCACTTGTCCTTACACCCTCATCTTCAGCCTTTCTTTTCTGTGACTTTCTCACTCTCTCAATTTTCTCTTTCGATGTATAAGTACAGTAGCAACCTTTATGACAGGTTATGCTTGCCGCATCTCCACCAACATCAATAATGTTCTGTAGCGTAGCCTGCAGGTCTCCATCTCCACGAGATTTGGCACATAAAATGAACTTCCTGATCCCGTTCTCAGTGAATTTCGTTTCTTGTCCACCTCCGTGACACACCGAGAGAAGACACCTTGAGTCAGCCATCATACCTCTCTATGAAAAGAAGAAGAGGTGAGATTAAAATCAACGTATCGAGTATGAGTGGTGTGCACTGTGCAGTTTATGCAGGGATCAAAAAGTTTGAACCTCCCAAATGTACAAAAATTACCTTTAACTTGACCTTTGACCCTGAATTTGACCCCAAAGCACACAACTGACCTCAGAAATCGGTTCCTTACATCCAAGTTATACGGACAAAATGTATCACACGTAATTTAAGGTTGATTGGCTGAAAAGTTATTTTCCACCTCCGTCTGCGGCGTCCATCTTAGATTTATGCTAATTAGCGGAGTTCCCCAAGGTTGGCACTCCGGCAACCGAGCTAAATCTTTTTTATAGACCCATTCGAGTATGAAACCTTAAAAAAGCTATACACTTCTCGCAACAACAAGGTTCTCAACCTGGCAACTGGACTATAAGGCTAAACATAACTAATGATTGTTAAGAAATATTAAAAAATACTTATTACAAATAATTAAGTATGCATATCATCAGAGAGAGAGAGAGAGAGAGAGAGAGAGAGAGAGAGAGAGAGAGAGAGAGAGAGAGAGAGAGAGAGAGAGAGAGAGAGAGAGAGAGAGAGAGAGATAAGATAAGATTTTCATCCTATCTAGACACTTTGCAAGTACCAACTACAAGGTTATTGACTATACAAAGCGCCGCCACGTCAGCATGAACTAGGCGGACTCGAACCGCTGACCAAATGCACAGGGACGCTGCACATTGGGAACTCACGTCTCTACCAACCTTGCCACCCTGACGGGCGGAGAGAGAGAGAGAGAGAAAGAGAGAGAGAGAGAGAGAGAGAGAGAGAGAGAGAGAGAGGGGGGGGGGGGGGCGAGTACGTGGGCCCATGAGCCTCTCAGCCACCGCAGCCACCCGGTGCTTGAGCCATTGGACCGTTCCAGCCCATCCGGATTTTTGTGTGGCGTTCGGTGACTTGGGGTCAGACAGCCGCCACTTTCCACCGCGACGTATGTAATAAATTGTATTGACAAATACGAAAAGAAAAAGATGGACACACACGAAAAAGGATAGTGTGAAGAATAGGCACGGGAAATAAAGAGAGGGCGAACTGCTGGTCAATTATTTGAAATATCTTTATAATATATATCTGGAAAAATATTCCGAGGGAGGCACACAGGTGTGAAAATATTTATGTAAATATTAATGATGCTGTTGGCTCCGGCTTGATGCGTTCTGACTCGGAGAAAAAAAAAAATTAGAAATACTGACCTAGGCAAGAATACGAAAAAATATACAATATATTGGAAAATTTACTCGATTTTAACATTTTATACTATAGTAACAACAACCATATTAAAATTAGTTACAACAACTACGATAATGATGACGATGGTGATGATGGTAATCACATTGGTAATATTTATGAGTGTAATAACAATTATCATAACTCATAATTCAGTTTATTTTACCATTATTAATATTTAATTTCATTACTATTATTATCATTTATATAATCTTCAATGAGGCATAAGATAAAAAAAACAGAGAGAAGAAAAGAAAAAGAAAAAGGAAAAGCAAAGCAAAATCGTACAATAGCAACAATAGCAAAAAAAAAAACATAGGAAAAGACAAGACAGAAGAAATCTAGAACCCTTATGAAGAGCATAACAAATCGACACAGTAAAGTCAGCGTTATAGAGCAACCCAGCCGCACCACTGTAATACCCCGCCACCAATACCACCATTACGCCCACGGAGGTAGTGCGGTGTGGGAGTGCAGACGCCGCCACACAGGAGCCGTGGCGGTGGTGGGCCAAACGAGGAGAGGTACACGTGGGAGAGAAAGCAAGCTGGTGAATACGTGTGATGTGATGGCAATGCGAAGTCGATGATAGGTGATATGGGACTACAATGGTGAAGACTGTGGGGACGAGGAGATGTGCGAAGGAATACAAAGGAAGAACAGACAGGAACAGCCCTACTGGGTAAAACGGGATTTCACCCAGTAGCCTATGTGACTACTTTATACCACTATACTTTGTACCAGTATATACCTTTATAATTTAATACCAGTTATATACCTTTGTACAAGTTAGATACAAAATAATAGCAAAGTTGAAGGCTCCCCCCTACTCCCACTCTTTCCGGCTAAGGCCAGCAGGATAAAAGAAGTGGAGAAAAAACACCATGCATTATTGAAAGACTGCAATGAAATTTGACAGGAAAGGCTGAAGAAAAAACATACTCAAATGTAAAGAATGAAAACCATATTCAAATTTAAAGCTCAAGCTATAGTCAATTTTTTTTAACAAGGCAAAAATTCCATGCTATTTTAAGGTCTCATGCTTAAAATGATGCCTCTGTTTACCTGACAATAGGGTTAACTATGATAAAATACAGCTGGAATTAAGAAGAAGCGTAGTATTCCCTTCTCCTGGCATCAAATATCAGTCAGTAAGCAGCAAGGGGACAGGATTTTTGCCTCGTTAAAAAAAATAGACTATAGGATAAATGGGGAAAACTTAACCAATGTATGTAGTACCGAAGTAACCAGCTGATATTAAATGTTTAATTTTTCTTATTCTTTAACGCAGCAACACTGTTTTCATCAGTGTTGCTACTAACTTCTTTTGCTGGACGAGGAAAATGAGGAGGAGGACGATGAGGAGGAACAGGACGAGGAATGCAAAACAACACGGATAGTTAGAGAGAGAGAGAGCGAAACATTATGCTTAATGAGAGAAAAATAAAAAGAACATAGAGGGCGAAATTATTGACAGAGAAAATACAAACAGAGTGGGAGAGGAGGATGAGGAAGAACAGGGACTAGCTGAGTGCTATGTTTACGGAGAACCTTCAAGAAACGGAATGTATCACAACCAGAACATCACTTGTCCTCCCTCCACTCCACTAATTGAAAATTTTATCTTAAAATTGGCTAGACTGCGAGAGCGAAAAAAAGTCATCTCCAGCGAGCTCATTTGCTGATCCACGAATATTGAGAGGATGATGAGGATGAAAATATGGATGATGATGAGGATGATAATTATAATAATAGATGAGAGGGGATGAGAATAATAGAGATATGTGGGAAAGGTAAGTAAGGGGTGAATAGCAGTAGTTAGGACAACATTTGAATAATTTTTTGGGAGGAGACAAAGTAAAATATATGAAAGACGAAAGGAAAACAGAGGGTAGAAGAGGACGAAAATAAAAGAAAGCGAAAAGGATTGAACGGAGCGAAAAGCAGTAAAAAAAAAAATCGATGACAAACTCATGGAATGAGAGAGAAAGAGAGAGGTGAAAATTCCTGACCCCTTGCTGCTTACTGACTGATATTTGATGCCAGGAGAAGGGCATACTACGCTTCTTCTAAATTTCAGTTGTATTTTATCATAGTTAACCATATTATCAGGCAAACATGGGCATTTCAATGCTCACCACCAGCATTGGCTATCATCTTCTTTCACTGACCAACCTGGTGAACAAGCCTACATACAGCTTTTCTATCCTCCCAAGACCTAGAGCAGCTGGTGCAGCACCCTACCCGTATTCCTGACCGCCTTGGAGATACGCCCAACATTCTTGATCCTTTCCTAACTACTAACTCCTAACTACTACTTTCCTTTTGCTTACTCTGTGAAACTATTCTCTCCGTTGGGTTCCTCCGATCACAATCTTATTTATGTATCCTGTCCTATCGCTCCGGTTCCGCCTCGGGACCCACCTAAGCGGAGATGCTTTTGGCATTTCAACTCAGCTAAGTGGGAAGACCTCAGGCAGTACTTCTCTGATTTTCCATGGAATAATTACTGCTTCCATTTCAGAGACCCATCTCTTTGTGCAGAGCGCATAACTGAGGTCATAGTCTCTGGCATGGAGGCGTACATTCCACACACTTTCTCTAATCCTAAAGCCCGTTACCTTGGTTTGACTCTGCTTATTCTCATGCTGTCCAAGATAGGGAGGCGGTCCACAGACGGTACCGTAACCATCCATCTCCTAAACCTCATGCCCTTTATAATTATGCCCGTAATCATGCCAAATCTTTACTTCAACTTACCAAAAACTCCTTCATTCATAGAAAATGTCAAAATCTTTCTGAATCGAATTCCTCTCGTGACTTCTGGCATCTAGCTAATACCATTTCTAACAATTTTTCTTCTTCATATTTCCCTCCTATGCTTCACCCAGATGGCTCCACAGCTGTTTCATCTATTTGTAAAGCTGAACTCTTCGCTCAAACCTTTGCTGAAAATTCGACTCTGGTTGATGAAGGGCTTGTTCCTCCTTCTCCTCCACCCTCTGACTATATTATGCCTGTCATTAAAATCCTTCGTAGTGATGTTTTATTTGCCCTTTCTGGCCTAGATCCTCGGAAGGCTTACGATCCTGACGGAGTCCCTCTTATGGTTCTCAAAAATTGTGCTTCTGTGCTTGCACCTTGCCTGGTCAAACTTTTATGTCTTTGTCTATCTACCACCTTTCCTTCATGCTGGAAATTTGCTCACATCCAACCTGTTCCTAAGAAGAGTGACCGTTCTAATCCCTCAAACTACCGTCCTATAGCTTTGACTTCCTGCCTTTCTAAAGCTTTTGAATCTTTACTTAATAAGAAGATTCTTAAGCATCTATCTGCTCCCAATTTTCTATCTGATCGTCAGTACGGTTTCCGTAAAGGGCGATCTACTGGCGATCTTCTTGCTTTCCTTACTGAATCTTGGTCACCCTCCTTCAAGGGTTTCGGTGAAACTTTTTCTGTTGACCTTGACATATCAAAAGCTATTGATAGTGTCTGGCACACATCTTTAATTTCCAAACTACCCTCATTCGGTTTCTATCCTTCTATCTTAAGTTTCCTTTCAAACCGTTCTATTGCAGCTACTGTAGACGGACATTGTTCTTCTCCTAAATCTATCAACAGTGGTGTTCCCCATGGTTTTGTCCTATCACCTACTCTCTTTCTATTATTCATTAATTATCTTCTAAGTCTAACTCACAGCCCTATCCACTCCTACGCTGATAATTCTACTGTGTATTTTTCAACGTCGTTTATTATACGTGCAACTCAACAGGAAATAAGTGATTCACGGAGAGATGCCACCGAGCGCCTAACTTCTGATCTTTCTATAATTTCTGATTGGGGCAAAGCAAACCTTGTTTTGTTCAATACCTCAAAACCCCAATTTCTTCACCTATCTACTCGACATACCTACCAGATAACTATCCCTTCTTCTTCAATGACACCCAACTATCCTTTTACAATGAACATTCATGGACTATCCTTTACTAAAAATCTGGACTCGAAATCTCATATCTCATCTCTTGCTAAAACAGCTTCAAAGAAGTTAGGTGTCCTGTGGCGACTGCGTCTTTTTTCACTCCCTCCCATTTGCTTGCTCTCTGCAGGGACCTTATCCACCCATGTATGGAGAATGTTTCACATGTTTGGGGAGGATCCACTTATACAGCTCTCCTAAACAGGGTTGAGTCAAAAGCTTTTCGTTTCATCAACTTCCCTCCTCTGACTGACTGTCTTCAATCTTTAAATCACCGCCGCAATGTTGCTTCTCTTGCTATCTTCTACCGTTATTTTCATGCTCACTGCTCTTCTGAACATGCTAACTGCATGCTTCCCCCCCTCCCGCGGGGGAGTTAATCAGTATCTTTACTCTTCCATCGCTTTCACTGGTAAACTCTGGAACTCTCTTCCTGTTTCTATTTTTCCACCTTCCTACGACTTTAATCTTTTCAAGAGAAGAGTAACAAGACACCTGCCGAACTAAATTGGCCCACCCCTCTTTTTTATTATCTTACTGTCTGATAACTGTGGGACTGGCAACTAAGCGGGCTTTGTGTTACCCCTTTTTATTGTGTCATTGGCCAGTCCTTTTTTATGTAAACAAAAACAAAACCAAAAAAATAATTCTTAGCATGAGACTTTAAGACAGAATGGAATTTTCGCCTCGTTAAAAAAATAGATACTATCATTCCCTAACTCACCCATCACCCATTCACTCACATCCCATCGTTGTGACTGTTAAGACAAAATAAAATGTGTGTGGGGGCGAGAGAGTATTGAGATTGGAGACAATTTATTGGAATGACGGGGCTTTGGTATGAAATATAAAAGGAACAAAAGGTTTAATAACAACAAAATACATCCATCAATACCACTTCAGTTCTTTTTTTAACGTAATACTACATATATTTGCGTCTTTGGGTTATTTAAAAGGCACAAAACCGTGCACAGTAATGATATTTTGACATTCGCCCCCCCCATCCGCTTGGCGGCGCCACCGATTCATAATCCAAAATGGCGCGGCCCGAGTGACACCTATCGGGGAAGCTCTCTGGTCACTGTTACTGAACTCAACCTCGTGCGCTATACTGCAGTCATTAAGCATCTTCTCTGTCACCCACGAGCACAATCAACTTTCTTTTTTGAAAGGAAGTGTGCAGCATCATATCTGCGTTTGTGAGTTCAGTCACACAGTGTGGTTGGGATTATTTTCGAGATTATCTCTAGTATTGCCAGTGTAAACTTTGCAATAATAATTATTCAGTAAGATATTATCATGTAAGTATCGTGTCGAGTGGTACCTCGCTCAGCAACCTGGGAACATAGAAAATTGATGGATTTACTTTAGATAATTCATTTTTGTATGGCTGAACTCTTACAATACATCAAATTTTTCAGTTACCTGTATGGATTTTCAAATATGTATTACGTGAAATGTTATGTAGGTAATATTCGCAATTCGCATTGCATATGCGAATATTAAACCAAATATTCGTATTCGCATTCGCACTTCGCGAATACGGAAAATAGACATTCGGTCCAATTAGTAATATATCAGTATATTTATATTTTATGAATCTATATATATACATATTTATTATGATATATATAGTTATTATTGATATGTATGATATATTATATATATATATATTATAATAAATATATTATATCCAATAAAAATAAATTGGATGTATATATACATATATATATATATATATATATATATATATATATTATATATATATATATATATATATATATATATATATATATAGATATACATACATACAATATGTGTGTACTTAGAGAGAGAGAGAGAGAGAGAAGAGAGAGAGAGAGAGAGAGAGAGAGAGAGAGAGAGAGAGAGAGAGAGAGAGAGAGAGAGAGAGGAGAGAGAGAAGAGAGAGAGAGAGAGAGAGAGAGAGAGAGGAGAGAGAGAGAGAGAGAGAGAGAGAGAGCAGTGGCGTAGCTAGGTATTTATCATTGGGGGGTCACCTGGGGGGGCACAGCTGACTATGGGAGGGCACTAGATGAGCCGAACAAGCCCATACAGCTGGAGAGTTTGGTGGGGACTGGGGACTTACTTTCACTTACAGTGCCAAGACCCCCCCCCCCACACCCCTTGCATATTTTGCATTCTGACCAATATCAAGAGTATATCTGATGTCGTATGTACTATGGAAGGTTATTAGATTTTATTCTAGGAGTGTGTGTTGAGTACTGTATGGTATCATCCAGTTGCTGATGGAGAACGAAATAAAGCAGTCATAACCAAAATTTAAATACATATATTACCACTTATACAAAATGGAAATAACAAAATTGATACTGAAAATAAAGAAAAAGGCAGAAGTTTTAAAGCAGCAGGCAAAGATTTTTTTTTTTTCCCACTTAGAACGTGAGAATACCTCACTTAAGCAAAATTATTCTGTTCTTGTGGTTCTCAGCAAACTTATCAACAAATACTTCTAAATCAAGGCTTTTAGCTTGCCTGCTTTCAATTGACAACGCAGCAAGATTACCTAATCTCTCATTGCCCATTGTATTTCTCCAGGGCCGGATAAAGAGATGTGGGGGCCCTGGGGCACAGCATATGTGGGGGCCCTATATTCGCACGAAAATGAAGCACTTTTGTGGGTATTTTGAGGCCTATGTTTGGCAAAGAACTATTAATGCATAGACTGGTATTCAGAGATAAAGGATGAAACAGAGACAGGCAAATATGTTTTGGTTTTGTAACTTGCCAATGTTTTTAATATTACTGCTTAAAGCTAATATACATAGGTAGAGATGGAAGAGTTATAAAGATACTGTAGGCCTACGTGTTAATTTCACTTACACACCCATGATTACAAGAAATATAATAAAAGCAAAATAAGTTATATATAAGACTGGATCTTAACTCGCCATCCATGCGCGCTGCGTACTGTTGCTCTTGCACCATCATACAAACTCTTGAACTGAAGTCAGTAATTTCTTTTCAACTGCATAAATAAATATTTTTCTAAAAAATATAAATATTTTAGTAAATACCAGCAGCTGCAAAATTTTATTCCGTAGACATCAAAGAAGCTTTTACCATATATTTTCATGTAGATCAATTATTTACATGAACAATGCAGGTTACGTACTTGCTGACTGGCAAATGTTTCAATTACTGTTTGAAAATCCATTTTACGAAGGATGTCACTTTCAATGCTCATTATAGCCAACCATGAGAGACGACTCTGACTCATTGATGTTCTTAGTCTGTTCTTTATTATTTTCATCTTGGAAAATGATCTTTCACCACTACAGTTGGTCACCATTAATACTAAGTAGATTCTCAACAGTATTTCAACATTGCGAAAAGTTGCCTGCAAGCCACTAGCAAGTATAATATTGTAGAAGTAGAGTTCTCTTGGCCATGGGATACTTTCATTGTACTCTTTTATATGCAGTTTTACAAATGCAGCAAAATTAACTAGTTCATCTTCGAGACTGGACTCTAGGTCATTTTTGTAAAAACTCACAAGACTGGCTGCAGCTGAACTGATCTCGTCAGCATTCATATCTTCCAGGCGACTGAGGAATCCAAAACGCTCACATACAATATCATAAGCAGCTATTCTGTCATTCAGAGACTGGACAAACTGGTCAATAACTGGAATGAAGCTGTTTGTACGAAACTTTGCCTTCGGACTCATCTGGGCATCCTCTGCTTTACCATAATCCAGTGGATTAAGACGCACATTTCGCACACGATGGCGAACCTCACCATACTCTTTTGTTCCAGACAGTCTGGTTCCAGCTGCTTTATATTCATCGTATTTTTCTCTCTTTGTTTCAATAAATGTTTTCAGAGACTTGAGTGCCTTTACTGCAGTACTGAGAACCATGTTAGGATCTTGTAGAATGTGGTTTGTTGCATTGAATCTTTCTAAAATTTAATTCCAAAATGAAGCATAAATTGCTGTTTCTAATTTATCCATCTTTTCATATAGATTACTAGCTTCATTTCGAACCAGCCTTATTTTCCTCACCAGTCATAATGTCATCAAGAGCCTCTCTTATCTCTCTGTAGCCATGCACTATGGCCTTTGATGCATCAGCACTGCAAGACCAACGAGTTTCACTTAGTCGCTTGGGAACATACAACTGCTTATCCGTGTTTGTTAATTTGTCTTTGAGAGCAGCATAGCGTGCCGCGGATGCTGTGAAAAACTCATACAGTTGCTGAACGAAATCAAAGTAGTGAATAGCTGCAGAACATGTATTAGCTGCTGCCTTTCCAACTAAATTTAGGGAATGCCCACAACATGGCACAAACTCTGCTAATGAATTTTTTTCTTTGGTAAGTGCTTGCATTCCTTTGTACTTTCCGCTCATATTTGCAGCATTATCATAGGACTGCCCCTGCAATCTTTGCTATCAGTGTTGTGGCCCTCTAAACACTCAAACAGGGCATTGGCCATATCGGCACCAGTGTGACCTCGATTGTCCATGAATGTCAGGAACCTTTCCTTTGGCAATGTGTCTTCCATATAGCGTATGACCAAAGTTAGTTGATCAATGGAAGCCTCATCTGGGGTTGGGTCAAGAGAAATGGAATAATATTTTGATTTATTGATTCTTGCTATTATTTCCTTCAGCATAAGTTCACCCATTATTCCAATTATTTCTTCACAAATTGTAGATGAGAGATAACTGGTGTGACCTCGTCCTTTATTTGCATGCAGTTTGATATGAGCTGCAAGAAATGGATCATACTCTGATAGGAGTTCCAGTATGCCAAGATAATTTCCATTTGTTTGAGAACCAATCACTTCATCTGTGCCTCGGAATGCTAATCTACGTTCAGCAATAAATGTGATTGTACTTACAATGCGCATAAGAAGTTTACATCAATACTCATGCAGTTGAGCTGTTAGCTTTAATAATTCTTGATCAACTCTGCCATGTTCCTTCCCTCGTTTTGCCAAAGTGATGACCTAGTGGAACACGGCTCCCACACCACACGGCAGCGTGGCCAGTGGGGGAGCACAGGCTTCTCGTGGGGGGGGCACCGGCTTCTCGTGGGGGGGGTACGTGCCCACCCATGCCCCCCCTCCGTAGCAAACGCCACTGAGAGAGAGAGAGAGAGAGAGAGAGAGAGAGAGAGAGAGGAGAGAGAGAGAGAGAGAGAGAGAGAGCAGAGCGAGGCGCGCGATAGCGAGAGCGAGAGAGAGAGAGAGAGAGAGAGAGAGAGCGAGCGAGCGAGCGAGACGGAGGAGCGAGAGCGAGAGAGAGAGAGAGAGGAGAGAGCAGAGAGAGAGAGAGAGAGAGAGAGAGAGAGAGAGAGAGAGAGATGAACAGGAGAGAGATAAGGGGGAAGGCGGCGAGAGGCATCAATATGACGTCACAAAGAGTTGCGTACGCTGTATATAATATAATTAAAGTAGTGAGAGTCCCGAGACCACTCATGGTGGTTGCACGTGGTGCACGACTGGACACCCGCTCAATGCATGGTAAATGTAAATACCGAGAGAAAGTCAACATAAACTATACAACTAAGAATCTTGAAATTAAAACAATATAATTAGCTAAAAATGGAACTATTTTGTATCCTAATATCAGTTAACATGATAAAATTATATACATTAATGTGGGTGAAACTGTTCCGACCTACTTCTGGCAGCGGAAACGATAGTTTGGCGAGATTCCTCCGGTGCAGGGGTCATAAAGAGGAGGTTGGCATTTATATATTTTTCCTTGCAACCTAAGTAAGAGGAGCATTTGGAAGCGGTAGTTCATTACTAGTAGCAAAAACAGCAGCAGCAGCAATAGTTGTGGTAGTGGTAGAAGTATTAAAATACTAGTACTAGTAGCAGTAGTAGTAGAAAATGCAGTAGTAGTAGCAGTAGTAATAGTAGTGGTAGTAGTAGTATATTGTCTAGTACAAGTAAGTAGTCAGTTAGTAGGTAGTCGTATAGTAGCATTAGTAGTAGATATAGCAGTTGTAGTAAAACAATTGTAATAAAGTGTAGTGATAATGCAGGAGTATTACAAATAATAACTAGGTGGGGGGGGACTCAGTAGAGCGCATACTCGCCCGAATAATTCATCAAATATACGTAAATATATATATGTCTCAAGTATAGAGCGCATACCTCCGGCCGAATATTTCATCAAAATTGGTTTGCCAACTGGCCAACAGTTTGCAATAGGATTTCATCCAAAATTAAATCAGTTCTTCCTTATACCATATAAACTTAGTATACCGAGTTTGGTCCAATCTATTCGTAACTGTTTGAGAATCCTGTAAACTAACAGACAGAACAGACAGACAGACAGACAGACAGACAGACAGATCAGGGTGAAAACATAACCCCTCCAACTTCGTTGGCGGAGGTAATAATGGTAGTAGCAGTAATAGTAGTAATAGTTGGTAATAGGAATAAAGTGAATTAGTAGCTAATGGTAGAAGCAGTACAAGAGTATTGCCAGTAGCAGCAAAGGGAGCGCATTATCAACTGTAGCAGTGGTTGTTTTTATTTATATTTTCTATGGTTTGTGTTACGTTGGAGCTTTAGCGCCTGTCAGGCTCTGTGTTTTTCTTGAGGGCTTAGGTGGTTGGCCCTGCAAAATAATGGAGGGTCGTGATGGTTGATCCTCGCACTGTGGTGGTGCAGGCTGGATTATTATAGTGACACCTGGATCTATACGTGAAAGTCCGTTTTTATGTGATGGACTTACCCTCAGTTTTGCTCATGCTGCCTTTAGGCTCATGCTGCCCATCTGGTGTTCCCTCCGCAGCACTGTATTCGCAGTTGAAAGACAGGTATGTTGCATGCGAGTTTTTTCTTGGTGGGATTTGAACTCGGACTTTGTACTCACCTAACAGGCTCATGTCGACCGCTTTTAAAGATGACCGAAAGATTGGCCTAGTAAGGGAAATAGTATATAGAAGTGTAACCTCTGGTAAGATTTATATACTTTCCTTGGATATGCTGCTGGTAGAGATGCTCAGGTAACTGGCTCTGACAATGTACTCTTTCACTGTCCTGTGTTTCAGGGTAAACTACATAGAAACTTGTTTTTCTGGCTGTATTTATAAAAGTAAACAACTCTGATTAACTGATCTGATTAACAGTTCAGTGTACACGACGAATGTACAAGTCGGTAACACTGTGGTAACCATGCAATGCCATCGAACGAGAGGAAGACAACGAAGATTGGGAGGGGAGAAATACTGATTAAAGGAAGAAAGGAAGGAGAGGAGAAGAAAGTTGTGGTTAGCTATGACTAATATGATTGTGAGACAAGAGTACGATGATAAGACATTAGTCCAGTCAATCTAGCACCATTAATGGCACATAATGGAAAAAATTACAACAAAAAAGAAACCTGTTGTATGATATTCCTAACACATTAGTAGATCACATATCAAAAGTAGAGAAAATTGGAAATGGTGGAACATGGTAAAAAATGCACCGATTTCAGAAACCTATCAGAAACTCTCGCGGTGTTGATCATAACAGGTTTTTCTTCATGAACACTTAAAATAATTCCCTCACTCCCTTAAAATAAAATAATTAGCAATTTCAGAAGAACAGTGAGCATGAAAATAACTGTAGAAGATAGCAAGAGAAGCAACATTGCGGCGGTGATTTAAAGATTGAAGACAATCAGTCAGAAAAGGGGAGCTGAAGAGACGAACAGCTTTTGACTCAACCCTGTTTAGGAGAGCTGTATGAGTGGATCCTCCCCAAACATGTGAGACATACTCCATCATACATAAGCGGATAAGACCCCTGTACAGAACAAGCAGCTGGGAGCGTGAAAAAAATGGACGCAGACGCCACAGGACGCCTAACTTTTTAGAAGCTGTTTTAGCAAGGGAAAATATGTGAGATTTCCAATTCAGATTTTTAGTAAAGAACAGTCCAAGAATGTACATTGTATTAGAAGGAGATAGGTGAGTGTCATTGAAGAAGAGGGGATAGTTATCTAGAAGGTTCTGTCGAGTAGATAGGTGAAGAAATTGGGTTTTTGAGGCATTGAACAAAACAAGGTTTGCTTTGTCCCAATCAGAAATTATAGAAAGATCAGAAGTTAGGCGCTCGGTGGCATCTCTCCGTGAATCACTTAGTTCCTGTTGAGTTGGACGTCTAATAAACGACGTTGACAAATGCAGGGTAGAATCATCAGCGTAGGAGTGGATAGGGCTTAGAGTTAGACTTTGAAGATCATTAATTAATAATAGCAAGAGAGTGATAGGACAGAACCCTGAGGAACACCACTATTGATAGACTTAAGAGAAGAACAATGTCCGTCTACAGTAGGCTAATGAGTAGGCGTCTGCAAATAGGCTAATCATATGTAACTGCATTTTTTTAAAATTTTTGTGTTTAATTTCATATATGTAATTTTACTATACACGTACGGCATATTCTTGAAAAATTCTTGGGTATTATAATAAAGTCTTCAACCTGTCATATCATTTGAAAATATAATAATCATAGGGAATATATTTAGCGACTTCTATACGGCGCCAGTGTGAAACCGCCTTTAGTGGTCAGTGGACAGTAGCTGTACGTGACGAATTAAGTATCTGTGTACCAAAAGACAACCAATGGTTTCACATTAGAGAAGCAAATTTCATTATCTAAATTGGCTTAAAAAATAACCTTTCCTTGACCCATATATTTGTTCATATGACATTTTGCCTTAATTTATCTTATGCCTTTTCAACATTATCAATAAACGATTAAGTTATTGTTGTAGTTATTATCTGTTTTCGTTTTGTATATAAATTATATGTTATGATATTGGTTATTTATGTTTATTTTTTTGTGTTTACAGATATGGTTGATTTTTTTGTGTGTGAATGAAAACCTGCGTTGAAACGTTGCGTTGGTCTCTTCAACAAATAATTTGATTTCAGTTATGTATTTTTATTATTTTTGCATTGTGAATAAGCGTAAGAAAAACGTAACTTATTTATTGCTTAAACCAGTTATCAGGAGAAAAAGACATATATTGTTGTCATTATGCACTTTAAGTTTATAAAAGAGAAAGAAAGATATTAATAATTATTTGTATGTAGGGGTTCCCTGATACATGAAAATTATTGCAAGGGTTCCACAAGGGTAAAAAGGTTGAGAAACTCTGCCGTAGACTCATGGACTTAGGGCCGTACTATTAAACCTTCCGCCCGGGCTGGCGATCGCCTGGAGATGCTGCGCCAGGCGAACGCCAGCCTCAGGAAATCCTTACTTGTAAACAATGGCTTCCGCAACCCTGGCGAACGCCAGGGTTGGCGGACGTGAGTATTCGCAGCGCTAACCTTTTCCTATTCTCGCTCGACTCGGCGAAATAAGCGCCAGACAATCGCGCGGAAATTCAAGTTTGTTCTCATGGCTTACAGTCGACACCACTGCTTACGAGTGAACGCATTCGCTGCCCTCTACTAAGGCAACCCCTATGGTCCACTGTGGATAAACGGGTATGCTCATGACCTCATAACCAAGAGAGGTATATTGAGGGCATAGATGACCAAACGACCAAGTATATGCCTCGCCTGATATCGCACATGCCTAGCTACTCTTCCAGACAGTACTGCTTATTAATCATTAAAGTTCGTTCATCACTGAACTACGTAGCAAACAATATTGTACATATGCTTCCTACAAGGCAGTCTAAGGTGATATTAAAACATTTAAGTTTTATTTACCACCTAACTCGTATAAAGATAGAGGTATTATTTCGGTTCGTGCAGGCTTCCAAAAGTACCTAGACAGATTCTTACCGACATCATCGTGTAGAATTGTTCATTATGAATATTTTCTGCAACCCCATTTACCATGTGCCAATGAATATACTACATTGGTGCCTTACAGTACTACACGATAAATCTACCGTTATTTCAGCCATAAACTGCTTAAGTTAGGTATAAATATAAATTAGGTTAGAGGTTGGTGCGATTGCGTTCTTTCAGTAACAAATTCAAGCAAAAAAAGAGAATTAGCCAATATATGGCCAAGTGACACGAAGCGGAGTAATTAAGGTTATGCGGGGCGCGGCGGTAGGTACCCCCACATCCTGCCCAAACAAACATATGATTTCCGACAAAAACTGGGATGTCTTCAATGCCTGCCAGATTCATTCAAAACACAATCCCAAAACTATTCAGATAAAACTAATAGTTTCGGATCTCGAAATCAGTGAATGCACGCATTACCCCGAAATTTTTACCAGAGATAGTTCCTTTGATATTTATAATTTATAAACTCGCTCACTATTTGTATCTAACGCTGCGCAACAATATATCATTATACTGTCCAGTAGCTGATACATTATATTAAAGTCCATCACCACTTAACACCTAAATGACCCACACAGCGATCATATACTTACAGTAGTTGTAAATGTAATGAATATAATCTATCACCGCCTCTAACCTCTAACATGCCAGCAATCGATCATATTCCAGTATCGAACCATATTAAAGCAATCACTTTTATAATGGGGGATATCGGCCTTAGTTGATAGGTTAAAGTGTAGGGTTAGCGATTCAGTGCAAGTCTACAAGGTAGGAGTTAAGTTAGCTGTAATACGTCTCTTCCTATCCCCCCATATAGGTTACAGGAACGTTTCGTACCACCAAATGTTGCTTTCGTAGCCAGTTTATGTCTATTTAAAGTTTCGATAACTGATTTTTAGTTTTTAGTAACATACATGATGTCGTTTCGCCTAACGAGTAGTAAAGTTAAACTTGAGGCTAGTTGTACGAAACGACCTGTGGTGTTCATATGACACGAAACAAAGCTTTTTGGCGTCCATTAAGTACCTAATCTAATGCCGGATAAAGAAACAACTTGTGTACGAACTTGACTGACATCCGCTCCCCGTATACATCTCCTTCCTACTAAAAGTATTCCTTAATATCTAACTGAAAAGTAGATAGATTTGCCGACGGAAACTCATTGAGATAATTGTTTCTCAGAATCTATTTTGGTAAACAGAAACCATTACATCATTTAACCTAACATCAGCCACATTTAACATGCCAGCAATCGATCATATACTTCCAGTAGTTATCATGCCCATAATGTAAATCATCGTTCACCACTTAACCTGCCCAGGGTACTTCGCGTTAGAGGTACTCCGTAGGTGTCAGTGGTATAAGCACGCTGCGCTCACAAACCGAAGAAGTCCGACCGGTTCGACCCCGGCCGGAGGCGAAGATAGATGGGTGGTCTTTCTTTAAACCGAGCCCCTAGTCCACCCAGCAGTGAATGCGACGTAGGGTAACCGCGGGTGGTTAGCCGCGGGGTTCTTTGTGAACGCCCCCTACTGGGGTGGATGGCTCGCGCGCCCAACACTAATGACATGCAGCTGTAGATCACTATGGCCTCTGAGGAATTTATTCGAATCTAACAAGCGAAACAACAACAAACTAACAAACCTAACCTTGCCCCACAAAACTTATTACAGCTACTTCCAGTAGATATAGAATCATGAAAATAATAGATTCACCACTTAACCTTACATAACCTGCCAACAATCTATCAGATACCTCCAGTAGTTGAATATGAATAATTAAATATCGCTTTCTACACTTAACCATAACATAGCCGACAATCAATCATACTTCAAAGCGCAATATGTTGATATTAATTAATTTAATCTCATTCACCACCTAACAAAGTCACCAAAGACAAAACCAATAATAGGTTGCTGATATTACACATTAGGAAATACTGTTTTCCCTATGTTTTATTACCAACCAACTTTTAATTCCAACTCAGGTTCTCGCTCAGGACAACAAATCATAGGCTGTCTTTCTTGTCTTCACCAGTTTATCCCATTGGCAAATCTCGGTCCTTTCTAGCCTATTTGGCTGGCATCAGCACTTCTATCCATCTTCAAAATTCTAGCATGCGTACCATAATTACTAGCCGAAATCAATATATGAAAATATAAATTAATCTAACATTCATCTAAATAAAAGTGTAAGTGGTCTCAATCAGCAGAAAATAAATCACCCAAAAATAAGTATCAGATAAAATTCAAACATTTCAAAACTAATTCATGACACTAAGTTCGTGACTCAAAAACAGTAATGCCCATCAAATGAAAATTTTAGTTAGGTTAAGTCGAATCTAAGCAAGGGAGGCGTCCGCCGGGGCCGGGCACAGGCCCCTAGTTTTAGTCTATATCAGTAGAGGTAATTGTTCAATAGCTGAGTATTGGTCTGAAACTGCCAAAATTTTACCCTTTTCTAATGTAACAAAGTTGTAACTAATTCAATTTCATCTGCATTAACCAAATAAATAAAAGGCCCTAGTTATATTTACACTGAGCGACCAGGAATTCCTCTAACAATTGGGAGCTATGGCTTGGATTGTTTACCTATCATGTATTCACAGGAAACTTTCTCTAATGAGCCTTCCATCGCAAATAATTAACTTTTGCCGAAGATATAATATAACATGCTCATTTTCGGGAGGAGAGAGACAAGTGTTCATAGTGCCGACCCTACACTCTTCTTCCTATTGCTGACCTGCCCATCGCCTCTCTGTTCTTACACCTTAGCCACGAGGAACTTTTTAATGAAGGATTATGGCTTTAGTTAAGTTAAAATAGTTCTGGGGTTAGGTTAGTGACGTGCATAAACGTAGGCGCTTAGGTAGGTAACTTTTCCATATCTCCATATGTTACAGCGGAGTTTCGCTACACAAGTTGCTTTAGTACCCAGGTTTTTTTCTGTTAGTTGCTTTCGTTCTACACTGATTTGAGTTTTGATGTACATACGCTGAGTCTGTTTCGCCTTACCTGCTAGATGTAAAGTTCAACTCTGAGCTGAAGTGCTACGAAACGCACCTATCGCGTTTCATTATCCAGACAATACGAAACAACTTTTTTGTCGTACATTAATTAATGGTGTAAGAAACAACTTTGCTGAATGAATTGACTGCACCCCTCACCTATACATTCCCCTTCCTACTAAAAGATCTTATTATCTCCGCCCGAAAGTAGGAATTTCGCGACAGCGAAACTCAATGAGAGAATGCTTTCCTCTAGACTCTATTAAGCGTAAACAGAAGCCATACTCCCAAATGCTGTAGCACATAATTCTGGGTCCTAGTTTTGTTTTTTAAAAAGTTTACCAAATACAAACTAACTTTACCCCCATGTGTCAAGTGCAGAACAGTATATAAGCCGTCCTCACGATGTTCAATCGTATATGACGGCGTCAGCGCTGCGCCTCTGATATAGCCTCAATGATAAAGACGCCATACACCAAAACATAACCTGATATTGTGCCCACAATAATATATAATTCAATTCCTATCTAGACATACCACAGAATAAAATATTTGATGTTGTGCACAGGAGCACAATGATATTAAAAACTATCCATCACGTCTCACTGAAATTCTTAATGAGCTCGGAGAATGGCCGCTCTGATATAGCCTCAGATGATAAGATGCCACCACCAAAACATCCATTGTATACATTATATGTGCAATATGGTCCCTAAACCAAAAAATATTAGACGAAAAGGGAAAAACACTCACCTCGGAAGGGTGGAGGGTTGGTGATGTCTGCCTGCGTGGAACCTCGATGGTGTTTTGAAAATAAATAAATGACTTATTTTTTTTTTTCCATGAAAAAAACTTGCCATACACATATTTACCGTCGTATAGGTTTCTATCTCATGAAATGCTTAGTAGTTAGTAATGGAAAAAAGTATAAACTGTAGCAAAAAATGTTGATCGCCGGTGATGAGAGGGAGTCTCAGCAGAGGAAACTCACGCTCGCCCGGCTATTCAAAATATTCTCCGTACGCCAGCCTGGCGGAGCAGAGCCGCAGAGTCTCGTGGCGTTTTAAAAAGTAAGAAATCGCGGAGCGCCTGTGCGAACGCTTTTCGCGGCACTGGCGAAATTTTTAAAAGACGGCCCTACATCTTGTGTGCATGGGTGGGGAGTGAGTGATGTGTGTATGTGTGCAGTGTGTGTGCAGGTTGTTGTTGAGGTGGGTGTGTGTGCTCTCCATCTAATGTGTGTGTGTTGTTTGGTGTGTGGTGTGTGTGTGTGTTTGTAGTGCATGTATGGTGGTGTGTGTGTGTGTGTGTGAATGTTGTGTTGCGTGTGTGTGTGCATGTGGTGGTGTAGTGTGTGTGCATGTGTGTGTGCATGTGCTGTAGTGTGCGTGTGTGTGTGTGTGTTGTGATGTGTTGGGGTCGATATTCTAATATACTCCACCACGGCCAACTCTACGTCATCCTGTCAAGGTTTGGCTGTGGCTGATGCCGTCGAGTTGTTATTGGCGCCCCGTGGAATCACACGGAACGTGGTCCTGCCCGAGGCATGTGACAGTGACCAACGACAGCAACACAAACGATTGGAGTTTGCACTCACATTGTTGTATCAATTATATACTACTACTACAAAAATCACTAACTAGGTCCTAAGGGGCCCACTAGCACTTGTTTTGTGCCTATAACGCCTAAAGGCAATACAACCTCCGGGGCTCTGAGGGAGGCGCTGTAGGTATTTTTTAAGACAGTGATGGTGGTGGTCTTTGGTCGTCAGGCCAGATTACACTGGGGAACAATTTGGAAAGAAAAAAAATTGTTGAGTTAGATTTTTGAGCTTATTTATACTAAAATGGCCATTGCTGATTTTCCAAATCTGTAGTCAGTTTTTTTTTTCTAGCACGTCAAGTTTTTTCTCCACAGCTTACCCTCCAGATCCAAGCGCCAAAATTCCACTTGTGAGCTGAAGTGTGTCCTTCTACACAATGGCAATTTGTTTGGCGCAGTCCCTATTGGGCATTCGGTCTGTCTTCGTGAAGAATATGGAGATGTAAAGAGAGTCATTGAGTTATTGCAATATGACAAACACAATTGGATCATCTGTGTTGACCTTAAAATGTTTGTCCTTCCTTCTTGGTCAACAACGTGGATACACAAAGTATCCCTGCTTTCTCTGTATGTGGGATAGCAGAGCTCGAGAGAAGCATTGGGTTCAGACGAATTGGCCTCCGAGATCTGATCTTAAACCTGGAGATCCTAACATTGTAGCCACTTGTTGACAGGAAGAAAATAATATTCCCACCTCTGCACATAAAACTAGGTCTCATGAAACAATTTGTAAAAGCATTGTCAACTGATGGCGACTGTTTGAAGTACATCATCTTGGCATTTCCTGGACTGTCAATTGAAAAAAATCAAGGCCGGTGTGTTTGATGGTCCACAAATTTGACAGCTCATCAAAGATGAACATTTCAACGGTACTATGTCAGACCTTGAAAAGAATGCTTGGCTATCATTCAAAGACGTCGTCAAGAACTTTCTTGGAAATACACGTGCAAGTAATTACACACAAATTGTTCAGAAAACTATTGGAGAGCTACAAAGCGCTTGGTTGCAACATGAGTATTAAAGTACATTTTTTGCATAGCCATCTTGCCAACTTTCCGGAAAAATCTTGGTGCTGCTAGCGACGAGCAAGGTGAACGATTTCACCAAGATTTGAAGGTTATGGAAGAACGTTACCAGGGTAGATGGGATGTGCATATGATGGCTGACTATTGTTGGAGCATCAAACGCGATAGTCTTCAAGTTGAACACTCCAGACAAAGCTACAAACGTAAATTTTTACCTAACCTGCACACAATTATAGCTTATCCTTTCTAAAAACATGATAATGTTAAATAAACATTCTATTCATGCCTATTTCTTTCATTTTTCATTGTATGTTAACATTTGCAACTTTTTATAAAATAAGCACTGTTACTG
>JACEEZ010019858.1:585000-680000 GCA_016584305.1 Chionoecetes opilio | reverse complement strand
ACCCCCCTACACACACACGCACACACGCACACGCGCACACACACACACACATACACACGTACATACACACGAACACACGCACACACACACACAAAACATGCACACACATAAACCGTCTCTTGCTAGCTAAAGATCTCTTTCCTTTCTCCTTTCTCTTCTCTCAACGCCCCTGAAAACCATCCAAACTCCATCCCCTCCATCCCTTTCCTACCCCTCCCCCCTAAGGGGCGAGGAAAATTACCTCCTGGATTGCTCATCCAGGGGATAACTATGGTGTACCAGGTGCACTATGACGAGTGCGGGGCAACCCCTCGGGAATCCCGCACTCTAAATCGAGTGGTAAGGCCACCTAGCCCATTTTTTTCTTATGAGGGTGGCCGAGAGGGGTGCAGAGGCGGCGCCTGCCCGTCGAATCACTCCTGAGAAAAACCCCCGGAGGTTAAACTCCTGGGATAAACCTCCGAGTTCTTCGTGTGGGGCTCGTGAAACGTTCTGAGCCTCTCAGGACGATCGTCGACTACCTTTTCCTATCGGGCGAGCTCAGTAGGCTGAGGGTGGATATAGTGGAACTCTCTAAGACGAGGAGACCTGGCAGTGGCGAGACTAGCAGTGGGGGTTACACCTACTACTGGTCCGGCATGAGCAATGGTCACCGTATCCGGGGAGTAGCTATAGGCATCTCCAGCAAACTGCAGCCGTCAGTTGTTGAGGTTACTCCGGTTGATGAGCGTATAATGCGGGTAAGGATGAAACACACTCTGGGTTTCATGTCTCTTGTTGCAGTGTACGCTTCTACCGAGGTGCGTGATGCTGAAGAGAAGGATATGTTCTACGCCAAACTCGACTCTGTATTAGACCAGTGTCCTCCTCGAGACACACTCATTGTCTTGGGCGACTTCAATGCTACTACTGGCACTGTGAGAGATGGCTACGAGTTATGTATGTGTTGGTCCCCATGGCTCCGGTACCAGAAACATTAACAGTTCTCTGATTCTGAATTTTGCTAGGTCCAGAAAGTTAAGAATTGCAGGTTCTTGGTATCAGTGACCAGAGCTGCACCGCTGGACATGGTATAGTAATGCCGGAGGGGTAGTTAAGGAGATCGACCACGTCCTCGTTAGTACTCGTTGGAAGATCCTCCAGAACTGCAGGGTTTACCGGAGTGTTGAGTTCTTTGATTTTCTTTGAGTTATAGATGAAACAGTACAGTCTGTTCATGCGTGCGGTGAGGACATTTATATCTTGGAAAGTTTTACATACCTTGGTAGTGCAGTCCATAATGACGGAGGGTCACGTCAACAAGTCTTTCGGTGGATTGGCATAACCCACGGTGTTATGGACACGCCCAGCACAAGTATTTGGCGTTGTCGGTACCTGTGCAGGAGGACAAAGATCCGACTCTACACGTCGCTTGTGATCCCTGTCTTACTCTATGGTTGTGAGACATGGACACTAAATACCGACTTGAAGAGGCGAATCGATGCCTTTAGTAATACGTGTCTTCGAAGAATCATGGGTTATCGCTGGGATGATTACGTGTCAACCAGCGATTACACTGTGAGACTGAATCGTGGACTATTACCTGCATAGTCTGTCAGCGCCAATTTCGGCTATATGGGCATGTGGCACGCTACCCTGAAACCGATCATTCCCACCGGTTTGTATCTGTAAGAGATAATCCGGCGTGGAGGAGGCCAAGCGGGCTCCCACAAGGCTCGTGGCTGGGGCAAGTTGATGCTTCCTGTCGAGAGTTGCTTGGTATGGGAAGGGAGCCTGCATGGGGACTCGTGCGAGGTGACCCCCGGAAGTGGCGTCGTAGGGTGGACGAGGCGACGCCCCCCCCCCCACGCCCCCCCCCCCCCCCCCGCGTATACCCCCAATCATAGACCACTGTAAATCTGGACTGCGCACGGAATATCATCCTGTTACACAATGGCCCCAAAGTCGGAGCGCCTGTTTTCAACTTCACTGTTCACTCGGTAACTAGGAAGGATATCGACGCGAATTTTCGTACGTTTTCAGTTCATAATAGAAAGGATTCAGTTCATAATAGAAAGGATTCAATTTCAAACAAAAACAAACATAATTTATTTGTCAAGTGCAATATATATACTATATTATATATATATATATATATATATATATATATATATATATATATTATATATATATTATATTATATATAATGTATATATATATATATATATATATAATATATATATATATATATATATATATATATATATAAATACATATATACATGTATTTAATACACTGCATAATAAACAAACTATTTAATGAACTAGGCTACACACTAACAAACAATAAACTTACTATACCAGGCTACACCTCATCATCATCATTATAAAAAACCCGTCTCCATGTTTACAAGGGTGGGCAGGGTACAGGCTCAGGGAAAGGGAGAACAAACAGTTGAAGTAGTAAAGATCACGCAGTGAAATGGGTCACACAGCCTTTCACTCTCCCATTCAAGCCCTCAGAGATTATATACTTCCCCCCAAACGTACATTTTCCACAACATAAGTCGCCTCACCTGAGTGTGAGCTACACACTAATGAACAATAAATACAAAGCATTCAGCTTTAACTTTTTTTTTTATACGAATTGCAACCAGTCACCTTTTTCTTCTTGTCTGTGTTCTGGTTGTGAGACACTTGCACAGTTTTTACGCTTGGCATTCACTTCACTATTATTTTATATGCTGTAATTATAGATGTGAAGGCATTGAATTGGGCACACGCAATTGAGAAGTACACCTTCTCGAGAAAACTGGTTGTTGGCACAGCGCAATGTGGGTCGTCTTCCCCCCCCAATAGGGTACGCCGTAGGTCCAATGAAAAGTGAAACATAGATTATTTTGAATTTGGCAGGGTGTTTTCTTATGTAAAATTGAATTTTAAGGGTGGTTTGTCCTCTTCACTTTGTGGTTTGAGCACTTTGTATCTATGCAAAATGGACTTTTATATAATATTCACATAGCTTTTAGCCCGCTAAAGTCTACGCTTCATTGGCACCTATCATCAATTCTTAGATCCACGTTACAAATGAGGTGGCGACTGGGGCGAAATGATCGAGGGCAGGTTGATACTTTTCGACACTAGCTATACGCAAAACGCCACATGGTTTGGCAGGTAAATAGACTTGTTTGGAGCGTTGCCATGGCGAACTTCTTGTCTGACCGGCGCAGGCGCGGTTATTCAAAGGGTAATTATTGATTTTAATAAAAGTAACAGTTTTTTTTTGGATGTGAGAATGCGTTAATTGTTTCACTCTACTTGTCATGGGGAGGGGGAGGGGATGTGCGTGTTTGGAAGTGGATTTTACGACTCTTTCGTTAATTTATCTATAATATCTCAAGTTTGGGAACTCACTTCCTGCCACCATTGTAGTTTGTCACCACCGGATGCACGGTTTTAAGCAGCCGGGGCATGTTGTATTAGGCAATATCAACCTGCTCCGGTTGAATTCCGTATTGTCCGGTATGATCGCATGGCAAAATAGTATAACAATTATTTACATTGTAAGGTGTTATAAATGGGCCCTGAATTGCCCTGTACCTACTGGTGTCGAAGAAGTCAGGGAGGATAATGTGTGCGAGTTCTGTAGATTAGGCCATTATCTCTCACAAACATACATTTCTTCTCACACTATAAATGAGCTTCATATAAATGAAGCGTCCATTAAATGTATCGAAACGTCATTTCAGGATGGCCTTTTCCTCTTTGTACCAAGTGGTCGAAGGCCACGCAATTCTAGACAGAGCTCTGGATCTAAGTTGGCCGCCCTTTGTTGCGGTGGACGAGAGGTGTTGCTGAGGAGTGAGGTCCTACTATCGCGGCGTGTGTGAAGAGGGGAATCCTTTCCTCCAAGACTCAGCGGCATCCGGGAGGGTGGTTGCAAGGCGGGGGTACCCAGTAGAGACATTACGAAGGCTCTGACCCCCATAGGTGCTTGCCATGAAGAATCAACGCCAGTTTGCACGTCCAGTGGTTGTTTATTTGACCGGTCCGTGGACCAGAAGGATAGATAATTTTTCGGAAGAAAGGTTTAGTGAAGTGGTGAGAGACAGAGCAACTAAGCAGTAAAGGTTCGTGGAGAAGAATATGGACAATCTGTTTGATATAACGCGCCCTCACACGATCTTCCTCTGGCAAGGACCAAGGTGTGATTCCACTGCCCAACCCACCGCTGGTGCCACGACTAGAAGCACACGTGCATTGTGGAGACGGCTCCCCTGGCCAGGTCAAAGTCCCTACTTTAGACACCATCGTGAATGGTGTACTACCAGATGGTCGAATAGTTATGGGAGGGAGAGTGGCAATGAATGATGACAGGGGTAGACAGCATAGACGCTAGACAAGTGACCGCCTAGCACAGGAGACACGAATTTGGCAGAGGAGGCTAAGTCTGACGAGAAGCAAGTATAAGGCAGAAAGATGAAAATGGTCAGACGTCTTGAGCTGCATGGAGCACATGTTCCTTGCCAGGCTCCTTGAAGTCAACCAGGATTCTTGTGAGGATGGGAGCGGAGTCGTCGTTCGACTCCTGCACCTCAGAGACGCACGATAGTCAAGGGAGCAACCTACATAGGCTGCCATACCTGGTATGACCAGACTGCTCAGGGAGAGGCTGGGGTCCCTGGCACCCCTTGTGTGTCAGTTACTTGACAGGGCCAGACTGCAGAATAAACACAATCGCCAGTCCGGGGAACGCTTGGCGCTTACAGGCATCCCGGTTCGAACGTTGCCCGCCCCTTGACTGCTGCTCGCCTTGGCTTCTGGATTCTCATGACCTTATCGGGGGGCGGGAGGGAGGACGGCCACCTCTCTCCAGACATATCGTACCTTGGTTCTGCGATCCTAACTAATCTGACAGGGGTCCGAAGCAGGAACGCCATGGCATCGCCAGGGACCTGGACCGGGGGAAGCCCAGGGTTACCCAAAATAGTTGGATTGGTTACGATGGAGGAGAAGGCAGTACCTAGGGCGATGGTGCCGCGACGGGAGCTCTTGGGAAACTGCAGCCCAAGGTGTAGATTTCAGTTGGAGGAAGCGTGTAGTCCAGTGACGATGGAGCTGATCTTGGAAGATTACCTTTTGCAGCTTTGGTACCACGCATATGGACACCCGTTGGCCGACTGAAGATAGCCTGCGTTCAGTGTGTCTCAGGCTCTTTATGAATCTGATGGTGACATAGCGTACTCCACCGACTCACTGATCCGTAGCCTGGTGACGGTAGGTGACTCAACTTGGGCCATGCACGGGTGGACTGTGGTACTCGACCCCATTTGGAGAAGATGCTGGGACGTCATCTCTTCTGGAGTATATGCGGGTTGTTTGCAACACAAACGCGATTGCCCCTGCGCCCCTTTCCACGCATCATGCGACGTGCCTACCTCGTCTGAATTGGCTTCATCTGGTCCAGTGTGCAGTCGCTGTCCACGTGATGAGATGCGTGCAACGCAGAGTTCCATGAGTAAGCCACCGGTGAAGATCTCACGGAATATACCGAGTATTATCGGGTCAACAATGTCCACTGACCACAGTCTCCTACCACTGTCCAGGCTGGGAAGCGGGGGGCGTTCTTCCGTCCGGCTGCAGGAGATCAAGTGTGGGGGACAAGTTGTTCCACTCTCTCAGATGGCTCACCACAGGATGTTCGCCCCAGTCGCTCGTGTACATGTGCCCAGAAAAGCATGGACTGACTGGCAAAGAACTGACACCGCTGGAAATCCTATAGTCAAAGATACTGCTGCAGGTGTACTATCAAACTCTAACTACGACATCAGTCACCACAGCGACTAGAGGACGGCCCCAAGCACATCCTCACCTGCCCCCCACCCCAAAAAACAAAAAAAAAAAGCAGCCGAGTGATGCGGTCGCAGCCCAGAAAGGTTCCAAACAGCTGTGACCTTCTACGTGCGGACAGGATCTGGTATTCGCACACGGTTCAGATGTGTCCTCCTCTCGCTGGATGGCGAAGGCAGAGTGAGGACACCGCAGGATTCGAGCGCCGTGACCAGATTTTGAGCTGAGGGCTGGCGCGATGGAGTGTGGGACACCAGTGTATAGACCTTCGCATCACACCCAAGCTGAACTTTGCTATGTCCTCACCGGATCATTGCAGACACTTGAATTCAGCTGAGGGGCAGCTTGGCCTCTCCTACTGGCATCTGTGGCACGAGCCGCATTCACCTGTTCACTGTCCGGTGGATCAGATCCTCCGGAGATCCTGGTCACGCCGTACGAGGTTTCCGGAGTTCTCTATCCCACTCAAGAACGAAAGAGTCGTGAAGCAGGTGACAGAAGCTGGGCAGCAGTGGTGGGGGCAGCAGAGCCAGAGACGGGTTTTTCATCCGGCTCTGGCCTCACCACCGGGAGAACCATTCCTGCTTCAGATCTAAGCAGGACATGATGGAACACGTGTCTAGGCACAACGTATCACGGGCATGATTTGACACTGTGTGATTGTGCCGGATGTATGAACCAACTGGTATCAGAAAGTATTTTACACACATTAACGCTGAATTCCGATTTGGAGCTCCTTTGGTGCCTCTGATCAATACACAGGACCAAATCCGTGATCTACATGCGGTACTCAGTACTTAGCTGCAGTTTATTACGACATAAGGGTGCCATATATAAAGTGTCTATTTTTGCATAGTACACATCTCGCCGTCAACATGGCAAACAATGGTGACCCAGATAAATCGTCTTAGAATTGCCATTTTCTAGGATTGACATGCCAAAGTTGACCGAAAAAGACTTTTGTGTTATCACACCGGCGTACCCTACCCCCCAAGGGTGTCAATGACTGCTGCTGGAAGTTCGCTCTTGGCTTGCTGAGCATCTGGCCTGAAAGCGGTATTTATACCTCGTTCAGCCTTCTCCTCTCCTAAAGGTCCGACCCTGTTACTGAGTGTGGCACACGGTTCACTTTTGGTGAGAGAGACATTGGCGAAACTGGGAGGGACACACGTGCTGCGCTCGCCGCTACTTACCCCGCCTCCCGCGCGACTGTGAATGATATTCATACTACGCTGGACGAGACCAATCCTGCTCCGCGTGGACACTCCACACTTCCTTCGTGTCGTCTACCGCGCACTTGTAATTTGGGCGATTCACCTCGCATGTTCCTGTTAAGTCTCCCTGTTCCCGAGGAGGTCATAGCATGACCCACACTTGTATGTTTAAGACCGAAAGTGTGCCAGATAACTGGCACGGAACCAATTGATTTTTGCACAATGCTTGTGTGATCTGTATCACCTTTTATGTCACAGTAATACAAAACATGCACGTGAATTAATTAACAAATACATAACAAAGCACTCTAACTGAGTATGAGGGCGGTATACAGGTTTTCCAGCGTTTCTAGTGCACTGACGATCCCCGTTGGGCCATAGCAGCGCGGCGTTTTCAAACACTGGCGCTAAACAGTCCAGAGATATAGTGGTCTATGACCTATGAATAATGAACGTTCTTTGGAACACTTATCACATACTTGTTTGTTGCTCTACATTTAAGCTTTCATGTCAAGCCAGAAGATCTTCAAGAGGGTACCTACTTGCGTTTTCATCTTGAGAAACTGAAGAACTTTACATGTTCCTATGAGTCTGCAGTGGCAGTCTCAAATCGGTTAATGTTGTGCGTGCCCTCGAGGGCCTTGTAGATACTGTGGGATACCTTCAACGTGAAACTCTCCAGGCTTGGCCAAGGAGTTGTATTTGGGGAGAGCGCCGAGGTCACGGCGTGGTTTTGTCTCGACGGAGAAACGCTGGAAAATATCGAGGAGAGTCGCGCTGCGCAGGCTTCCTGGGAACAAGACAGCACAGGGATCTGTCCACAACAGGCCTAAAACCCTCCTGAGGAGAGACAAGGAGAGGCATGGTCAGGAGTCTCGCTGAAGATTTCGGAGGACTATTTGAAACGCTACTGACCTCCGACCCTCCTACCGAGCCCTGAAGAATCTCCGTCCATCTCCATCTCGGCGCTTGTGTATCCGAGCACCAGATGGCGCCACGTGGTCGGACATGGATGGCGATGCCACCCCCCCCCCAAACAGCTCGTTTCCAGCAGCCGTGGTACTTTGGCATTGTTCACGTGGACCCTCCAATTGTGCAGCTTTCACCAGGTGATTACGGACAGTTGGATGCCGATCCTCCCCATTGACGAACCGCCCCCTCTCTTAACGTAGTCAGAGAAGGATGTAGCAAAGTTGAGGGTGGCAAAGGCATCTGTTGTTTGTAATAATCAGTGCGGAGCTTCCCTCAAAGCCTGGGTAGAAAAGCCAATCTCCTGTGGTTTTCTCTATGCTGCCGCGCTACTTGCCTTGTCTGCACTGAAGCAAGGTACCCTTCCTTTCTGAACTGGAGAAAGAGGGCTGGTCGTCCCTATCGGGAGATGGAAAGGACCGTCAAGACATCAGGCAAATTTCTGCGGTAGACAATTGCTCAGCGTGACAGACCTAATGATCTTGCCCTAGCTATTTCTGACACGGATCCCAGTCCATCTGTTGAACATCAGAGACACAGCGCCTGGATTCCGCCTGGCAAGGTCCAAACCAACGACCCGTATTCGTAGTGCGCTTCGTGTCTGGTGGAACACCCTACGTGAGTTTTGACAAGGATGTTTTCAGCCTAGTTTGATCTCAGGAAGGCGTGTTGACTCGGTGCAATCGTGAGTCCTCTGGGATCTTCTGGGCAACTTCGCGGGATTCCTGCAATGACTATATGCTTTTGATGCTGGTCTGAACTCTCGGGTACCTGAGAGTATTGTGGAAAGTTGGTCGGAGGTGTATCCAGCTTCTTTCCTGTAAAACGGATGGGGAAAGGTTCCGTATCTGCCTTCATCACTTTTCAAACCTTGTATGGACTGGGAATTGCCAAAGTTGTAGATATAAGTGGTTGTTTGAGCATCCCTCGCAACACCAAGATCGACTGTGATATCTTTTTTTGTCGATGATCGCAGTCATCTTTGGCTGAGGTCGCTGAGGTCCTGGTGATGGTTTTCGAAGCGTGCTGGCACGAGGAGGCAATTCCTTTTGGATTTTGATGTCCCTCCTGGCTCAAGACCAATGTCCAGGTATATGGAGGCTTACTAGATTAAACACGCAGTCTGTCATGAGCGTTCTAGCAAGACATTGAGATCCTAAAAGTTTGACATACCTTTAGCGCAGTCCATAATGATGGCGGGTCACGTCAATAAGACTTACGGCGGATTAGCATAGCCCACGGTGTTATGGACTCGCTCAGCAAGAGTATTTGGCGTTGTCAGTACCTGTGCAAGAAGACAAAGATCGGGATTTTCAAGTCGCTTGTGATCCCTGTCTTACTCTATGGTTGTGAGACATGGACACTTAATACCGGCTTGAAGAGGCTAATCGATGCCTTTGATAATAAGTGTCTTCGCAGAATCATGGTGTATCGCTGGAATGATTACGTGTCAAATCAGCGATTGCACCGTGAGACTGAATCGAGGCCTATTACCTGCATTGTCCGTCAGCGCCAACTTCGGCTATATGGGCATGTGGCACGCTACCCTGAAACCGATCCATCCTATCGGGTTGCATATGTACGTCCACGACAATCCGGCGTGGAGGAGGCCCACGTTGCGCCCACAAGGCTGGGGCAAGATGATGTTTTCTGTCGAGAGTTGCTTGGTATGGGAAGGGAGTGGAGACATGGGGACTCGTGGTAATCCCCGGGAGTGGCGTCATAGGGTGGGCGAGGCGACCCGGCCCATGGCGCATGCCCCCAATGATTGATTGATTGAATCTCGAGAAATGTGGGGAAAAGAAGTCATTGAGTATGATTACCCCGAATATATTTTTAAGTAAACAACAATATGTAACTGGCTAGCAGCCAATTAACAGGAACCAAACAAATATATGCATCGATAACAATATCAGAGCAGAGATATGTCAACCTTAAGAACTCCCTGTAACGCCGCCTGGAGGGAGGAAAACTGCAGTAGCAATCTTCAACACCGTAGTTATCACTTCAGACAGCGTGGAGCGTTGAATGGTGTGCTTCAGTGAAGGGCAGTTTGGAGAGCGCTCAATCCTTCAGTAGTGCCTTCAAGGGATGATAACAGCAGATATTGGTGGGAAGTGTTGTCGTGTTGAGAGCGGCTGGCTGTCTACTTAACCCTGGGCGGCAAAGCTTAGTCCTCACAATGGCTCGAATACCCAGGTACCCCTGGATACGGGAGTGGATAAGTGGACGTGGCCGGCCAACAAGCGAGAGTGAAAGTGGTAATCACCGTCACCGGAACGAAGCAGGTGTAGTTTTTCACAGATGTATACACATACAATTCAATATATAAAATTTATACACTGCCATACTTATTTAGCTGGTGAAGAAGTGAGTTACCAGCTAATTAGTATTTGCCTGACACCTGCACTTGTGTGAATAATACTGCCATAGGAGCCTTTTAATGGTTGGAAATAAGGTTGATAATATGCGACGGCTATTCACTTGTCATTTACTTAATTTGCTATAATAAATAATTTGGCAAGTGGCAACTTCGGCACTCACCGAGCCACGCTGCTACGCTTACATGTACCAAACTGGGGCCGGATGTTCGAACGTTCGTGACGGTCTCTAAGATCACCTTTTCACTTAGATTTATCTTGGAACGTTCGGAACGCGTTTAGAGGTATTTTCAATAGATCTTTGCGAACATCCATCCGCCATATTTGTTCGTTTTTCCACCATATTTATTCATAGTGCTAAGGTTGCTGAAGAGCACTCGCACACTTTTCGTAGGGTCGCATGATGAAGGTTTTTCTAGTATACAAGCCATATAAAGTTATGTTATAAGTTGTTTATTTCATGTTAGAGTTGTTTATTGTTGGTCAGGACGTTGTAGGGGGAATGTGAAGAGTGCAATGAATGGTATGCTGCCGAATACCTATAGGTGACTGGAACGAGTAAAGTGCAAATAAAAAAGAAATGTGTCTTGTGCTAGAAGTGTATATAGTCCGGTGGCAGAGCAGCATATTTCCAGTGAACCTTGCAAATTTTTTGGCAAAAAAAACTTTTTTTTTTTTGGGTTTTATTTTGTGGTATTGGGGGTCAAATTAAAATTTGGGGGTGGGGGGGGCCACTTGCCCCAACCCCCTTGGGGGGTTTTTTTTCCTTTTTTTAAACCCCAAGATGGCCGCCAGATGACCCCCATATATAATCAAAAATTAAAAATTAGGCTGTAATTTCCTTTTTTCCAAGTACAGTAAAAAAGGATGAAATTGGGGGTCAAAAATATTTTTTAAAGGGGAACCAAAGGAAGTAAATTATGATGTTTTTTGGGGTCTTTTTTGGGGGGGGGCCCATCTTGAGGGGCATAAAACCCTATCCCCCAAAAAATACTGAAAAAAGGGCCAAAAACAAAACAAAAATCCGCCCCAAAAACCCCTGAACGATCAAAACCGTTTCGGTTGAAAAGATCTGCCCGTAAACGATGAAAAATGGCTAAAATAGGGGGGCCAAAAGGGATCCGGGGAAATGTTTCTTAAGACTATTTAACAACTGTGGGGGTTTGGGAAGTTGATAGTTTTCCCACAACCCAACCAATTTTGGCAGCTAGAAACCCCTTCCCCCCAAATGATATAAATACTACAAAAAGAACTATCTGATGGGGGCCATCTCCCCTGTTAAAATGTCACAAAAATTTTGGGGAATCTAAGTATGTATTTTCCTTCCCGCTCCCCAAAATTGGGCAAGCGTTGTCAAAGGGAAAAGAAAAATAAAGGACTCCAACCGGGGGGCCAAAGGGCGTTTGGGCGTTCCAGTATCGGGGGTGATGTCTTTAATTTTTCGAAAGGCACTGTTTTTCTGCCATGACTTACCCTTGCATTTTTCCCCAATTTGGGGAGCCCCCAAATCCCCACAACAGTCCGAGTCCCGGGCGTCGAGAGAAACCACAGACAAAAAAGGGTGATGGTGAAACGTAAACCTTAACCCTACTTGCCCTTTTGTGATAAACGTGGAGATGAAATGGGTAAAATATTCCGAAAACCGCATCATTGAGAAACCACCCGATCTGAAACGGGGGGCAGATCAAAGTTTCCCCGGGGTTGCAATCCAAATTTTCCCCCATGGGTGATGCTCATAGAACCCCCATGACCGATAGAAAAGGGTTTTCGGGCTGTTACCAAGTTTTCCCGCTGAAACGTCCATGATTTGGGTTTGTGGTGGGCTCGAAATTTTGGGAAATTTCCCCCTTAAAGGGGTTGAAGCAGAAACCGCAGACAAGGGGGGAAATTCTGCCCATGTCCAGACGTGTCCTTTTTGGGAAAAAGTCACCCAAAACATTTCGCTAAAAATATTTTTGGCATACTTTTCCCCTGGATGGCAAACGTTCAAAGTGTTCAGGAAACAGTTTGCCACAAAAATTTCAGGTTTTGTGGATAAATTAACCAAATGGCGACAGGGGATGAATGAAACCGGGAAAATTTTTGGCAAGCAGATCTGAAGGAGACCAAGGCACAAACACGACTTCAAATCCTACAAAAAGCACTTGATCAAAATTAGCCTCAAAGTGTATTAGTGAGACTTTTGGTAAGCTACTTTTACCCGTAAAGGGTCTTTTTCCCAAAATTAAATAAAATCCATCTGGGGGGTAAAAATCTTTAGCTCAGTGGTAACACTAAACCAACACCATTACAGTTTAAGCTATAAAGGTACTCCGGGGGTGACCAAAAAATGTAAAAAAATTCAAAAAGAACTGTAAAAATAAAACCCTTGCTTGTTCCTACGTGAGGTTCGACCGATTAAAGGTCACAGGTGCGAAAAGGAGTCGTCAAAAGCACAGCATTACCCGGACTCAGAGATGCCGCACTGGGCGGATTTGGGTTAAAATCATCATCGAAAAACTTTGATGCTGGGGATCACCCCCCCAAAATTTTGGCCCCCTTTGGGAATGTCTTTTACATGAAATTTGCTGGCAGCTCGGGGAAAAAACCGATTTTTTGACCGCCTTGAGGGTTTTTGGGAACACCCGATCCCTCGCCCTTCAAAAAAAAGAAATGAAGCACCCTACCCCCGGGGGAAAAACCCCCAGTTTTTTGAGTATGGGGGGCCCGAAAAAAACCTCCTATGCCTTTTTCATTTGGCAAAAAAAACCAAATTTGCCCATGCCCAAACCGACTTTGTACAACCCACGACAGCCCCAAATTTTGACAGACCCGAGTTTTTTAGACTTCGCTTCATCAAAGACGTGTTTCTTTAAAGCTAAAAATTTTCCTTAGTAAAATTTGGAAACAATCCCACTTTTTTCATTTAAAGCCTAATGGCGGGAAGGGCCCCCCGCCCCCAAGACAGCGGGGAAATTTTCTTCCACTCATCAACATGAACCCCCGGGGGACCCCCTACTGTCCTAACCAATTCACCCCAGGTTTTCAAGTCCCCAAAAGCACCCAAACCGGGAATTTCTCGTTCCCCTCACCTGCGACCCCGGGCCCATATATAAATCGTCGTTGGCATAAACTTTTCATAAAACCAGTTTTCTTCTCACCCCCCATAGTGGGATTCTTGGTGGGAGCTTTTTTCCTGTTTGGTTTTTCGTGAGTTCTTTTGGCACTCTCAGGGCGGACAGCGGCCTAAAGGAAAGGATTATGAGGGAAACCCCTTTGGCTCCGTCGAGAAGATTTGCAAGGGAAAAAATTTTCCACAAAAATGTTGGGGGACCTAAGATTGCTCCCCAGAAAGCTGCTTCGCCATTATTTTTTGAGAGGGAAAATAACACCTTGGACCAGCTTTGGTTGATCGGAGAACTACTTGATGAACCCCCGCCACCTCAGAGTCTTTACCCAAAGCTGTGGGTGTATAACGTCATAAAAAAACCCAACATTTCTAATGATTTGTTTTGCCCGGGCGACGAAAATAAAAGGCGATTGGCCCTCCACACCAAAAAAAGTAGCGGGAATCAATGTTTTCCTTTTTAACATGTTCCCCCAAGCCCCCCCAATTTAACAAACTAGGGAAAGGTGACGGGCCTCTACTAACGTACCCCTTTCCCATGATTTTGGTTTGGGGAACCGGACTTTTTGGAAAAGTTCGCAAGGAGAGAAATTCACTACCCACAATCCCGGTGTCTCCCAACGGCCCTGGGGGGCGACATTTTTTATAAAAAACGAACTGGAGAGGAAGGGGCAGGGCCCAAAGGTGGCATAAATTGGCAACACCATTGGAAAAATTTTCCTCAAACGAGGGCGAGGGGGGTATACCCATGGATGCACCATGCCCCTGACTGGGGACCTAAAAGAAGTTTGTCTGGAGCTGACAAAAAGGCACAGCTGACCCAAAAGGGGGGGAATCTACCGGGTCGCCCCGTCGGGGATGGAAATGTCGAAAATAAATGAAGGTTTACTTTTTAGTCAGCTTTCGACCCATTTTGGCCCCCCAGTTTACCCACGATGCGGATTCTGCTCAAAAATCTCGAATGGTCAACAGCTCACCGAATGTTAACGTATAAAAAAAAGGCATGGAGTTTGGAGCTAATCAGCTGATCCATTTTTCGAAGCATTTATGGCCAGAGGGTTTTTTACAGCTCACTCCAAAAAAGGTCACAGCCTTTGCCCGCAAAGAAAAAACGTCAAAACAGTCCGGGATAATGTCGTCAAAACCAAAGAGGTTAATACGCCCCGGGGGGTTGGGGCCCTTCTGGTACCCCAAGCGCGATCCCCCGTCTGGAAAAAAGTCCCCCTCCACAGAGCTAACTGCATATCCCCCCTGGGAATGTTTTCAAGCTGAGGGGCCCCAATGCGATTTGGAACGGGAAAAGCTACATTTGAAAAAGAACTTCCAGGGAGTTTTTTTCAAAAACGCCTAACCCACAAACCCCAAAACATCTGTGGTGGTTGATGTTTTTTTCCCCCCCTTCCGTGGACATTTAAAAGGGTATCCCCAAAAAACCGTTGAACCCCCTTCAAAATCGGGTTTAAGGCTGGATTTAAAGCGAGGTTTTTCTTGAAGCTGATGTCCACCTGTGCTTTTTTGAAACGCTATTTTAATATCTACAAAGAGCAGCACCCAAAATCGGCTCGAGCCAACCCCTAAACCCCGGGTCCTCAGCTCGAACGGAAAAATCCCCCCGCCGGCTCGAGACGCAGTACTTTAAGAAAAATCAGCCAAAAGAAAAAGCCAAAACCCCCTGCTTTGGGGGATGCGGAACCCCCGAGTGATGATAAATTCCCCGCAGCATTTCGACACAGAACCACCCGTTGGTGGTTCTGGGGAAAAAGCATGCCCCCGCAGGGATCGAAGGTTTGTAAAATCCCTCGGGCCGGGGGCCTGTTTTGGACAAACAACACAGGGGAAAAAAGCTTACATAAATCCCTTTACTCAACAGGGGCCCTCCACCTTGCAAAAAAAGAAACCAGAATCCCCACTTTCAGGGCGTGTGTGCCGACACAGGGCGGTTTGGGTTTGCGTTACTTGCTTACTACTACTTGGTGGAAACTCCCGTATCCCTTGGGCGATGGCCCGTCCCCCAATCATGGTCGGTCCGTGGGATTGAAAGTTTAAGGAAACCGCTCGTAAAAATTCAGCAAACGTAAAACCCCAGCTCTTGGGCCGCCTTTTTTAAAAGCCCCCCTAAACCCGGCTGGGGATTTCCCTTTGCTGCGACTTTTGGAATTAGGAAAACAAAAACCAAACGCTGTGGCTCCCAAAGGCTACCTCGGGGTCAGCTTTGGGAAACCCTTGGAAATATCCCTTTAAGTCACCGAACAAAACAAAAAGCTTTCATGAAATGGGGTGGGTTTTTGGCATTTTAAAATTCCCCCACCCTCTTTTGTGGGCCCCAAAATCCCCCCAGAAGCTATGGGCACAGAAGACCCGGCCCAAAACGACAGCAGCACCGAAGCTGTTTAGTTTTTGGGCCCCCCCCCCACAGAAGCGTTTTTAGCAGAAAGTTTGTAGAGCCCAAAACCCCCCAAGTCACTCATGGTACCGTGCCCCCGAGGGGGGGGATCCAAAAACTCTCGCTGCAGTGGAACCGGGGGGAAAGGGGATGACACTTAAAAATTTTCTCATCCCTCAAATACGGGGGGACGGTGTAAATTTCCCAAAGCCCCGGGAAAGGCCCCAAATTTTCAAGCTGGTCAGGGGTGTGGCTTGCCCCATCTGAGGGGAAGGGATGTAGAGGTGGGAAAAGTGGGCTGTATTGGGGCCCCTAACCTTTTCCTGCACGATGTTCTGAAACCTTGCGGGGGTTTTGGGGGTACTGCCGGGTTTCCAAACCCTTCCAATTTACTGAATTTTCAACGATATGCCCATTCCCTGATACACGTGAGGCAAACGACCGAGCAATGGATGTCGACGATGAGGACGATGTATAGTTCCTAGACCTAGATATACGATATTTGGTCCATTGGGGCATTAATTTAGCTTCATTTATTAGAGTATAACATGTATAATATGCATTGATATAACATTGAAACATTTGGGTAACGTGAAGATGCCAACTTGTTGCATTTATTATTAGCATTATTAGTATTTATACTACACTAGCCGCAAAGCCGCCCTCCGGGCGGACTTTTTGGCTAGCTCCTGCGGAGGGCTATTGGTGGGCCTTTGGCCCACCAAACACAGACTCTCCAGATAGCCCCTTCTAGCTTTCCTGAAATCATGGATGTAGAAATGTATGTATTAACGCCAACCCATTCACATCACCCCCAACCCATTCACTCACCCATTACCCATCACCCCCCACCCATTCACTCACCCATTACCCATCACCCCCCCCATTCACTCACCCATTACCCATCACCACACACCCATTCACTCACCCATTACCCATCACCCCCATCTATTCCCTCACCCACCACCCATCACCCCCAACCAATCACTCACCCCACACCCATTACCCATCACCCCACCCATTCACTCACCCATTACCCATCACCCTACATCAAGGTTTCCTCAATTTTCGCAACCCACTTTTTTTTCACAATTCTCGCTAATAGGCTGCTAAAAAAAAAAAAAAAAAGTGATCGGATCATCTCATAAGTAGGCTTAAAACCTTCCCCTGGTCGACCCGATTCCAAAACTGTGCCATATGAGGGGATTGTGCCACTGGGGGCGGCACCTATCGCGGACAGACAGACACACACACACACACACACAAACACTTTCGCTTATATTATTATAGATATTATTATTTATATTATTATTATTATTATCGTTATTATTATTATTATTATTATTATTATTATTATTATCGGTAGTATCATATACTTTACATGTATGTCTACTTTTAAGTCACGCCAATGTCATGTTTGAGAGATGATAATTATTACAATAAATGTTGTCCGATTCTAAATAGATTTGTTTTCTTATATTTTGCTTGCTATCATAATCAATATTGCCTGTAAACTGGCGAATAACTTCAGAATCATATTATATGCTTTACAAAGCACATATATATACAGACACTTTATAATTCAACTGCATGTACAACAGATTATATTAGTTTTAGTGTGATTTTGACATTTTTACAGGTATTTTGGCGGCCATATTGGATTTATGCCATCAATATGGCCGTCAAATGGTCCAATAACATCATAATGCACTTCCTTGGTCTCTAAAACATATATTTAGACACCAATTTCATCCTTTTACTGTACTTAGAACAGGAATTACAGCCTAATTTATATTTTGGTTATATATGGCGGTCATCTTGGCGGCCATCTTGGATTCTGAAAAAGCCAAGCCGGTGACAAGTGGCCACCCAGCCTAAATTTCATTTTGACCCTAATATCTATCGAAAAAAGTAAAAAAAAAATATTGTTGCCAAACATTGCAAGGTCCCCCGGCCCAGCCACCGGACTAATAAAGAAGAAGATCAAAGGAAGGGAGAGGAAGATGTGGGAAGTGGAGGAGGAGAATAGGAGACAAGGATGAGATGGAGAGAATGAGTCAAGTGAAGGATACGGATGGCGGTGGTATAAAGTGAGATTGGAACGAATGAAGGATAGTGGGTGGGTACGCAAGGTGTATGAATGGAATGGATAGAGAAGCAGATTGTGTAAAATTAGTGCTGGTACTGCAGATAAACTAGGTAACCTTGATGTGTGTGTTTAGGGGAGGAAAGGACTATAGTGCGTGGAATGCATGTACTATAGTTGGAAAAGTGAAATACATAAGGATATAAGTGCAGTTTAGACCAATACAAAACAACACTACCAATCGGTGGTTTTAAGTGTCCTGAACGTTTCGTTCTTATTATAAGGAGTATTTCTAACCCACACAACAGCTATCGGAAATGAGAAATAACACATGGGGGTCTGGGGGAGCGAAACCCCCCCAGTGAGGTCAGGCTACGTAATCAATTCCCGGGTTAGGTTAGTTAACTAGCAGGGGGTCTTGGGGGGCGTAGCCCCCCAGTTATGTCAGAAGAGTAATGGTCATAAGGGAGTATTGGTTGAAACTGCATATTTACCTAAAAGAGTATGTGGAGGATAAAGGAATGTGGGATTGGTGGGCAAGGATGTCTGAGAAGAGTAGGTACACTTGAATGGTAGAGTATTTGTCAATAGGGAGTATTGGTTGCAACTGCATATTTACCTAAAAGAGTATGTAGAGGATAAAGGAATGTGTGATTGGTGGGCAAGGATGTCTGAGAAGAGTAGGTACACTTGAATGGTATGTGAGTAACATACATAAAGTTATGAATGAATGTTTCAATGATGGAAGCTGGGGTAGTGAGATGTTATTCTAGGCAAGTTCAAGACTACTGGTGTATGGTAGGGTGTATAGATGGATGAATATAGGGAGCAAGTTGTGTAAGATGAGGGATGAGGGGTGGATGAGACAGTGCAGCACTTGGTACTGTACTGCAGGAGACATGATATGGAGAGAAGAGCTGTTATATGTATATGTGGTTATGAATGAGGGAGGAATGGCCAAGTGGAATGAAATGCAGCTGTTATAATTAAGGTACTAACAGGGTTAATGATTTATACATGTAAATATAATTTATAACGGAAACGGACTACTGCCCAATATAGTGAGACAAAAATAATAGCGAAAAAATTTGCTGTAAGGCTTGTCGAGCCCGCCAACTCCTGCAGAATATTAACCGGCAGGGCTATGAATGGGAAATTGTGGGGTTAAAGCACAGAAAAATCACTTGAATGCAGGCTTTCATTTCAACCTAACCCATCTATTGTAATATGTCAAGTAGGTATTATTTCGGTGCTGAGCTAGGGGGAATCACCCCCGCTCATTCACTAACCTAACCTAGACATATAGTCAACTGGCCAACATAGCCTAACCTAACTGTTCAGGCTATTGCTGGTATTTAATCCCTGAATACAGAAACAAGGGTAAAATAGGAACACTCGCCGACGAAAAAAATTGGACCACCCGTCGACGTCGGCGAGAATCCCTATTGGCAACAGCTGTCTAGTTACATGGATAATGTATCCCATTAAAAATACCCACCCTAAACTGGGTGGGTATTAGTTTGGTAGTGGGCTTTCAAAAGTCCTAGGATTCTTACCTACATCATCGTGTAGATTTCTTCATTGTGAGTATTTTGAACCCCATTGCCCATGGTACAATTGAATAATAATGGCGTTACATGTACGTACTACCGAAAATCTACCGTTATTTCAGCCATAAACGGTTAAGTTAGGTTAAATCAGATTAGGTTAGGTTAGGTTAGAGGTGAGGTTTGGTTTAGTCGTCTAAGGTAGGTTAAATCAGATTAGGTTAGGTTAGTTAGGTTAGGTTAGGTTAGGCACGCAAAACTTGCATCGCGAAGCGATGCAAGTTTTACGGTGCATACATCCCCCCATACCTGTAAATAAAAATTTATTTACGACAAAAAAAGAGTGCCATATTCATTCAATAAACATCAAAACGATTCAGGAAAGCTAAGTTTCGGCCTCGAAATCGTTGAAATCCCACTACCGAAATTTTACTAATTGGGTATAAGTGGCAGCTATTAATCATTTATAATTATTCGCGCTGGCTAAAACGGTAAAATTATAATTCTTTCACGCCCTTATTAGTGTTTTTATTTCTCTCCAGACCTTCACAAATCCCTTCAGATACCTCTAAAACGTAATTATAAAGTGGGGGAGTTACCCCCTTTAACCTCCCCTCACCCCACCTAAAGTCCTAAATGACCCCCCCAAATAATACTAACCTAACCTCATTACAACCTTATCTAACCCTACCAATGACCTCCTAGCGAGACCTAAGGGCAGGAAAAAACTAGAATTTTACCAGGTTAGGTTATATTGAGGTTATAAGTTTGTAATTTTTTGGGTGGGGACTCGGCAGGAGGTTATTAGTGAGCATACGTCGTCAGTCTTCAGATATTTCCCTTGGGGAAGCCTGATATTTTTTTATATTCTGACTGCATTATGATTGGCTAACAATTTCAGAGGTTGATGAAATCTTTCCTCTGATTGGCCAAGCGACAGTCAGCTGAGTTCCATTCCTCATGGTCGGAACGGAACGGAACGAGCTTGAAGATCGCATCATCGTGAGCTAAGAACATTCGGACGATCCTTTGAAAATACATTTTTGTGGTGTTCGTAGCCCAAGATCTAAGATGGCCGCTATGAACACTCCAAGATGATCTTAGAGGCGGAAAGTTACGAACGTTCGAACATCCAGCCCCTGGTCGTCATGTACACTGTACAGTCTCTACTATTGTCCTGTCTGGAGTCCTTGAGTCCTGTAACCAGGCAGTCTGGCTCCAGCAAACCGTGAGAACAGCAGCCGGAGGAAGTGTAGGAAGTGCAGCGCGTTTTACATTTTTCATGCTTAGTCATTCTTCCCCCCCCCCCCCCCCCCAATGATATTCTGGGTGCGCCCCTGCCTTATACCTTAATATATTATGTTATTTTATTATCTCTATATTCTAGATTAAATACACACATTGTGCTTTTTGTGATTTTTTCTTTTGTTTCTGTAAAGTACTTTTTTTTATTCTTCCCTAAATGCTGCAATGTTGAATGTTGTTCCTTGTAATTCAGCTCCATCTCCATCCTCCACCATCCTAACTCTTTTTCATATTTACTTTTCATTTACAATATCCGATCCATATATTGGTTTTTCAATATTCGTTTTCCCTTTACCCGTTTCCTCTTCCATTATTTCCCTCTCCAATGTATATAACACCGGACATCTGTCAACGGAGAAATGAATATTTATTATTCACACCAATAGTCTGTGAACTCAGACTAAGAAAATGTTTTAATAAAAATAATATAAATAAAATGTACCCCGTATAACCTACTTCCCTCGAGGTGCCGCAACCTACGATACGCTTCCTATGTCACCTTTTCACCCTGTTGGCTTCTGACACAATTTGTTGTATCCCTTTTCTTCATATTTACTTACTTAATTTTGTATACCATTAGGCGTTCACTCACGCTTCGTCTGTTTTTTTGCAGGTGTCTGCAATGTTTTTCCTTAGTCTTCAATGTGTTAGAAACTTAGAATGCCGAAGTACAGTACCATGAGGACAAACAATTGTTTTTGTAGCGGCTCTAGGCGAGAAAGACGACTTTGTGTAATTTATCATAAATATTCGACCGATACTGCAATGACTACTTATACTACTATTAATTCTACTACTACTACTACTACTACTACTACTACTACTACTACTATTACTACTTCTACTACTACAGTACTACTAGTAATAGTTTAAGTACTATTACTCCTACTAGTACTTGTACAACTACTACTACTTTTTTTTTACATATGTGCCTATAGCGCCTGTAAACAGTGGTGACCCAGGGCTCGGATGGTAGGCTCTGGAGGTTCACTTGAAGGCTGTTGTGATAGTTGGCCCTCGCCCGTGGTGGCGCAGGCAGAATTCTTAATTAATTAACCCTCTAGAACCCAGAGTCCTTTTCTGGCAGGATAAAAATTCAAGAACCACATTATTTAACTACTTTGGATTCTGATAGTATGAATATGACGTTACTTTCACCTCATCATAGTATTTGTGGGAAATATGGAATGTGACGTATTTGTAACATTGGGTCATATAGGTAGATTAATGGTCACTACCAAATGTAACACATATGTATCACTAGGTAGTGTTAGTCTTTCATAATCCTTCTTATATCGGTAATGAAAATATGATAATGTTTCGACTATATTTATTGTGTTGTGATTATGTAAACTTAATTGACATGTTGAAATTGCAATTATACATTTTTTCAACATTACTGATTATTTCATTAGAATAGAAAATAAGTAACGTATAAGATTTCAAAAACAAACACAAAATAATAGTTATATCTTCACGTCCAGTGGCTGTCGATCCTCCAATTGACGAAACCGTACCCTCTCTTGACGAAGTCAGAGGCTGTCGCAAAGTTGAGGGGTGGAAAGGCAGCTGGTGTCTATAATACTAGGAAATAGACGTCCACACTAAAGATGTGGAACGTGTCCAAGCTCGCACAGGCTAAAGTCAACTTTTTAAATACCCTCACCTTAAAATACTTCTATTACAACCTGACCTAACCCAACCTAACCTTCACCGTCTCCTTCTTTGATTTTCTTTACTTATTACAAAGAAAAGAAAAGTGCTAAATTGTTCTTGAAAAAAGTTCTAAAAAAATATTATAAAAAAAATGGTGTAGTGATGGCGGTGGTGGTGGTGGTGGTTGTTGTAGTGATGGTGGTGGTTGTGGTGATGGTGGTGTTGGTGATGGTGGTGGTGGTGGTGGTGGTGGTGTGGTGGTGGTGGTGGTGTGGTGATGGTGGTGGTGGTGTGTGTGGTGGTGTGTGGTGGTGGTGGTGGTGGTGGTGATGGTGGTTGGTGGTGGTGGTGTGTGGTGGTGGGTGGGTGGTGGTGGTGGTGGTGGTGGTGATGTGATGGTGATGGTGATGGTGATGGTGGTGGTGGTGGTGGTGCTGGTGATGTGGTGGTGGTAGTGTGGTGGTGGTGGTGTGGTGATGGTGGTGTAGTGGTGGTGATGGTGGTGGTGTGGTGGTGGTGGTGGTGGTGGTGGTGGTGGTGGTGGTGGTGGTGATGGTGATGGTGATGGTGATGGTGATGGTGGTGATGGTGGTGGTTTGTGGTGGTGGTGGTGTGGTGGTGGTGATGGTGGTGTGGTGGTGTGGTAGTGGTGGTGGTGGTGGTGATGGTGGTGTGGTGGGTGGTGGTGGTGATGGTGGTGGTGGTGGTGGTGGTGATGGTGGTGGTGATGGTGGTGTGGTGGTGGTGGTGATGGTGATGGTGATGGTGATGGTGTTGGTGTAGGTGGTGGTGGTGGTGGTGGTGGTGTGGTGTGGTGGTGGTGGTGTGGGTGGTGGTAGTGGTGGTGTGGGGGTGGTGGTGGTGGTAGTGGTGGGTGGTGGTGGGTGGTTTGGTGGTGGTGGTGGTGGTGGTGTGGTGGTGGTGGTGGTGGTGATGGTGGTGTGGTGGTATGGTGGTGGTGTGGTGGTATGGTGGTGGTGGTAATGGTGGTGGATGGTGGTGTGGTGGTATGGTGGTGGTGGTGGTGGTGGTGGTATGGTGGTGGTGGTGTGGTGGTGGTGATGGTGGTGGTGGTGGTAGTGGTGGTGGTATTTCATAATTGTTAATGCGAATCAAGCTCCAAGCTCCCTTCGCTCGCTTGGACAACTCCTCTCTGTACCCACGACTGAAATGGCATATTTAACACCTCACACACACCCTACCACGTATATAACACCATGCTAACCCTAAATAACACCTATAACGGCATTAGAAACACGAGTTATAGTGGTTATATGAGGCCTAACACAAGCAGCAGTGTCTGAATATCCTCGGCTCAGACACTATTATTGTGAGGGCTACGAGTCGAAAACATTTTATTTCCAGTACACTAATGCACTACTTTCGCCTCTGCACTAATGTCGCCATGCACAATATATTACGAATTTTAGCATAAATGCCAAAAACTTGCTTCGCTCGCTTGCACAATGAGTTAAGAGACGAAATATAACCTTTTGTGCCAAATTTCTTCCTTTACGCCTGTATCCTGTGCTCCCACAAAAGTAGTCACTAAAAGAAAAAGAAGAGGAAACATTTTACAAGCCTATATGACACCTGATTTCGGCTGAAATAGGTGTCCAAGCGAGCGAAGCGAGCTTGGACCATCAGTGAAGAGCTCCTCAAAGCTGGGGGTGAGGCCATGATCCGCGGGTTGCATGCTGTCCTGACTGCCGTGTGGCAATCAGGTACCATTCCTCCTGACTGAAAAAGGGGGCTGGTCGTCCCTATCTGGAAAGGGAAAGGGTACCGTCAGGACTGCAACAATAACCACGGTATTGCACTGCTCAGCGTGCCAGGCAAGGTGCTTGTCCATCTATTGCTGACACGGATCCGCTGTCATCTGCTGAGGCATCAGAGACCTCAGCAGTCTGGGTTCACGCCTGGTAAGTCAACAACGGACCGTATCCATGTACTTTGTGTCCTGGTGGAACGCCAACGTGAGTTTCGACAGGGATGCTTGCAGCCTATGTTGATCTCAAGAAGGCGTTTGATTCAGTGCATCGTGAGTCACTCTGGGATCTTCTGCGACTTCACGGGATTCCTGCAAGGAGTATTGGTTTGATGACTGGTCTGTACTCTGGGACTGAGAGTGCTGTGAAGTGTGGGGGAGGTGTATCCAGCTTCTTTCCTGTGAATACAAGAGTGAGGCAAGGATGCTTCCTTTTCAACACTTGTATGGACTGGGTATTGGGCAAAGTTATAGATCAAAGTGATTGTGGAGCATCCCTCGGCAATAGCAAGATCACTGATCTTGTTTTTGCCGATGATGCAGTAATCTTTGCTGAGTCGCTGGAGGTCCTGGTAATGGCTCTCGAAGCGCTGCACGAGGAGGCAAAGCCTTTGGGACTTGCGGTCTCAGCTGGCTCAAGACCAAGGTCCAGGTGTTTGGAGGCTTACTAGATGAAACAGTACAGTCTGTTCATGCGTGCGGCGAGGACATTGAGATCTTGGAAAGTTTTGCATACCTTGGTAGCGCAGTCCATAATGACGGCGGGTCACGTTAAGGAATCTTACTTACGACGGATTGGCATAGCCCACGGTGTTATGGACTTGTTCAGCAGAGTATTTGGCGTTGTCGGTACCTGTGCAGGAGGACAAAGATCCAGATCTTCAAGTCTCTTGTGATCCCTGTCTTACTCTATGGTTGTGAGACATGGACACTAAATAGCGACTTGAAGAGGCGAATCGATGCCTTTGGTAATAAGTGTCTTCGAAGAATCATGGGGATCGCTGGGATGATTACGTCTCAAACCAGCGATTACACTGTGAGACTGAATCGAGGCCTATTACCTGCATAGTCCGTCAGCGCCAACTTCGGCTATATGGACATGTGGCACGCTACCCTGAAACCGATCCCTCCCATCGGGTTGTATCTGTAAGAGACAATCCGGCGTGGAGGAGGTCAAGGGGCGCCCACAAGGCTCGTGGCTGGGGCAAGTTGTTACTTCCTGTCAGGAATTGCTTGGTATGGGAAGGGAGCCTGCATGGGGACTCGCGCGTGGTGACCCCCGGGAGTAGCATTGTAGGGTGGGTGAGGCGACGCGCCCCCCGGCGTATGCCCCCAATGATTGATTGATTCATAGTCTTATATAATTATAATTTGCATTATATATGGAACTCCTTGAAGCAGTTACGCCTCTCAATGAAGCACAGCCTCACATCACATTTGCCATTTTCTGTAAAAAAATAAGCAGAGTAATAGATAAATAAATAAAAAGAAATAAGATAATATAGATGTATAAATAAAATATAAAAGAAACATAAGTAAATACAAATTTCCGTATTTTTTTTTTTTTTTTTATGGATTAGGATTATGGATTTTTATGGATGGATTAGGGTACACGTAGGCGGTAATACACAATACACTGAGTCCTCATTATATATCATATATATTATAATTTTTTTTCGTTTATTACAACAAACAACTGCTAACAACGTTGGAATGTATGCCCTACGAAAAAAAAAATATATAGCAACAGTGAATATATACTGAAAAGACCCAATGTTACATATATGTCACGCCATTATATATTCATATATAACAAAAAAAGTATACCATGTTTGCTTTTTATCATCTTCTGCATATCTTCAGTAACATCTAATCAATCAATTACATAACTACATTAATACATTAGTTACCCGTAAATAGTTGCTGAGGTGACACGAAGCAGTGCAAAAATATTCACAGATTTCACCTGTGCCATCACCAAGTTGACTGGACCTCTCTCATACATGAAGAAAACGGTAGGATCACCAGACGCTGTCTGTATGTTACATCGGTGTAACACTGGGTTATTAGGGTAGAAAATATATTATTTTTTTTTTTTTTGGTATATGACTGTTTGAAATTTATGTTACATATACGTCACATGGGGCGCTAGAGGGAGTGACGCCTGTGATTAGAGGCTCATGCCGCCCCCCTGTGTCTTCCGATGCACTCGCCGTCGAAGGTAGAGTTGATGGGCATAGGCATGTGGGTGTTCTTAGGCCACTCGAAGGTGCAGAAAGGTTTTGGGTTTCTTCGGGGATGAAACTCGGGTCACCGAGAACGCCAGTCGGAGACGCTAACCACTCCGCTACCACCTCCCCTAAAATACTACTACCAATACTACTACAAATGCTGTTTATAATCATAATTACAATAATAGTATTCATCATCAATTGGGGGCATACGACGTTAGGCGCCTCGCCTCACCCCACGCCTCGCCCACGCCACTCCCGGGGGTTACCACGCGCGAGTCCCCATGCAGGATTCCTTCCCATACCAATCAGCTCTCGGCAGGAACAACTTGCCCCAGTCACAAGCCTTGTGGGCGCACCCTTGGCCACCTCCATGCCGGATTGTCTCTTACAGATACAACCCGGTGGGGACGATCGGTTTCAAGGTAACGTGCCACATGCCCTGATAACCGAAATTGGTGTTAACGGACTATGCAGTTAATATGCCACGATTCAGTCACACGGAACAATTGCTGATTTGACACGTATTCATCCCAGCGATACCCCATGAATCTCCGAAAATATCCATTTCCAAAGAGATCGATTTACCTTTTCAAATCGTTATTTAGTTAGTTTCCATATTTCACATCGATAGAGTAAGACAGGGATCACAAGCGACTTGACGAACCGGACCTTTGTCATTCTGCACAGATACTGACAACGTCAAACACTCGTGTTGAGCGAGTCCATAACAACTTGGGCTATGCCAATATTAAGACTAAAGACTTCCGCCGTACAACTTCTTGATGTGACCCGTTGTCATTCTGGACTGCGCTACCAAGGTATGTAAATTTTTCAAAGATCTCAATGAGCTCGCCACAAGCATGAAAAGACTGTACTGTTTCATCTACTAAGCCTCCAAACACATGGACTTTGGTCTTGGGCCAAGAGACCGCAAGTTCCAAAGGCCTCCTCGTGCAGCGCCTTGAGAGCCATCTTTAAAACCTGCTGCGACTCAACTGTGGAAATTATTCACCAACCACCCTCTCAATTGGTAGAGTGGTGGTTTTGTCCTCCCCTCCCTTGTGAGGGAGTAATTGTTCGCTCATCGTAGGGGAGTGTATATATATATATATATATATATATATATATATATAATATATATATATTATATATATATATATATATATATAACTATAATGGTAATGGGTATTAATTAAGGTATTTTAAGTAAATGATAAGTATTGGGATACGATAAATATACCATCCCAATAGTATTAATCATTATCACTTTGATTAGAACGACCTGTCATTACCCGTCGTCATAATATTCGTGCCTATTAGGGGCCATATGCAAGAATTTTCTCGACCCGTTGCACCGCGCAGCGACAAGCAATAATCACCAGTGGACTACGCAACGCGTCGAGATTTGACTCCACTGGTTGCGTTCAACATGCATCCCGCTCTGCCCTTATTCCATCATATTTCTTCCCAGACCATTACAGGTGAGTTTTCAACATACCCGAGAGTAACATACATACATTGTGAATGCACACGTGTCATAATTAAGGGGAAATTAGGTCCAGGAGGCCTTATATGGATGGTTGTGTTAACTGATGAGTAAGCCGTGCGGCGGTGGAGATGGAGGTCACCATTGTGTGGAGCAGTACTGGCGGGCCGTTCAAATATACTCACACGCATCACTCGGGCCACATCAACGCCTCAGACAAATGGCGAACACTAACTAAGCTATTATTTTAATGGCAGAAATGATAAATTAGACTAATAAAAGGAATTAGATATGTGTAAAAGATAGATAGATGTTAGATAACAGTAAAAATACTGATGCCGTCTTGGACTCGCTTGTGTTGGTACGCCTGCACAAATCTCCACTGGCCGGGCAGTTGAAAACTATTCTTGACTATCCCACCCGTCAAGATACGACGGTCGGGAATATCCATCTGCCGGGATTTGACGAGCATTCTTGCATTTAGCCCACGATGTGGACACGTAGGTATACAGGATGTGTGGGGGACGATCGTCGCCGCCCGCTCACGGAGATTCAATACACTTCCAGTCCCTCCCGTGTAAACATCTCTTACTAAATATATATGTGCATTTTTATAGATTATAAGTACGTTTCATATTCCCGTGAGAGCAACATCTCTCTAATCTTCTCTGATTATATCGAGAAGTTGCATATACACTTTTGTAGACATAAGTGTTAAACCATAGGACATGTCTTATCGACATAGCGAATATCTCGCCGCGTCGATTTGGTGTGATACCTGCCTGACGCCTCAATAACAAAACACACCGCTTCCGCCCTTCACCACCGGCCCTGATCACGCGCGACCAGCCCGAATACCAAAACATTGCAGTATTGATTCAACCCAATTCAACCCTACTATTGATTCAACCCAATTCAACTCTACTATACCCCTATAAGTATCTTAGTTCGTACTGGCTGGGGTATTTTGTCGGGATGAGATAGACAATGTATTTTTTAAGGTAAGAACTCTGAATTAAATAAATGTTTGTGACATAAAACTCCACCTTGGTGCCCTGAGTGAGGAATATTGATGTTCATGTGATTCGGGAGTGGTCGTTGTAGGACATAGTCATTAGCTTAGTACAACAATTGGTGGTTATGAGAGCGAAGGCGAGGTGTTTCGGGGCATCAGGAACGACTCAACAGCCGTGTGACTACCATACGCCAGGTAGTAGATAACATCAGATGTTACCTAGCACTATAGTCTATTCACTTAAGCTGGATTCTTGGGAGCTGCTCGATGCCTACCGAGTATGTAAGGACGTCGCTGATTGGCGGGGAATCACCGCGCGTGCGATCAGGCTGCGTGCATCAGCCAATCAGCGACGTCCTTACATACTCAGGTAGGCATCGAGCAGCTCCCAAGAATCCAGCTTAAGTGAATAGACTATAGTTTGTTGTATAATTTAAGTGGTGGTTGGTCATAGGCCTGGTTATGCGTCTTGACAGACCAAATCAACTGCCCTTCCACCTCTTAATATATATTAATTATTAACTCACAATTATTTCAAGTTACGTAATCCTGCATTTAATATTTGATTTGATTTAGTTATCAACTAAATCATGGCGGAATTATCTAAAAGATCATTATTGGCTAAATTAGGAATGCTCACACGGATATGTAATAAGTGTGAGGACGCAAACTAATCCTATTGATTGTATTAGTTTAAAGACTGGTCTGCCATTGTTAAATAATCAAAGGGATAAATATGAAGAGGCTTACTTCCTATATGAAGTTTAATTAAGTGAAGCTAGGGCTAAAACATTAATGCACCAATGCATGAACAAGTATGAACAAGAGTGTGAAAGATATCTCGATAAAATAATTTAATATGAGGGATTACTGGAGTGTGCTCATATTCCAACAACAGCTAAAGCCTCTTTACCCCAAATTTAATTACCAGACTTGTTATTATCCCAGTTCATAGGAGATAATTGGTTCTCCTTCTGGGATAAATTTAAATGTATGGACGATAGAGCTGATTTAACGAAGGTACATAAATTAACTTCTACTTCTGCTACAGAAGGAGAAGTTAAAATTATCCTTCTGCTACAATGAACATTCTTGGACTATCCTTAACTAAAAATCTGAACTGGAAAACTCACATCTCATCTCTTGCTAAAACTGCTTCTAAGAAGTTAGGTGTCCTGTGGCGTTTGCGTCCTTTTTCTTCTCCCTCCCAGTTGATTGCTCTCAACAGAGGCCTTATCCGTCCATGTATGGAGTATTAATCAGGGCCACCATGTACTTTAAAGTAGTTTCGCTGGATTTTTGTGGGGAGTTGCTAATTTTTGCATTTTCATGAAGGGAAAGGTCTACATAAACTGAAAACCAATGTTTCCATTTTTTTTAAATCCGTTATGACGGCTATTTTGGAATTTCAAAATGGCCGCCAATATTCATTGTGAATGTTCACTATTTTGACATTATAACTACATATATACCAATTTAAGGTATATTTTCTTAGGTTTTAAGGGGTGCCGAATCCAAATAAATTACTTATGAAGAGCCCAAATCACCACAACACTTTATTACACTGTAAAAAGTGTGTGTCAAATTTTACACAGCACCTTAGAAATTAAGTACATTCCGTACACACTGACTCCCAAAGAGTCATGTTTGTTTCTTTTCTTCATTAAGATTCATAAAATTGTGAATAAAAGTGTATTTTTCCTTAATCACTTTGACAAAATAGACAGTCGTGTAAAATTTTACCCAACATTTAAATCATGAGAATTAAGTATGAATGGTTAAAATAATGTGAGCAGACTTCTACAACATATGACATGACATACACACTCGCATTTATTTACAAATATCTACATAATGTGCACTCTTTTCTTATGGCCCTGTCACACTATAGCATATCGTACTAGCGTATGCCAGCGTATGAAAAATATCACTCATACGCTGGTACATACGCAGGCATACGGCGAGGCAGAACATTATTTTTAAGCATGCTTAAAGATTTGGTGCGTATTCCGACGTGTGGTTTATACGCTAAGCATACGTTAGGCATACGCTGAATACGCTAGAGGTACGACAGAGGTACGTTACTCAAAGGTCGAGTACGCTGGCCATACGCTGGCGATAGCTATTCATACGCTACTCACAGGTTTAATCTGGTAGGTATACATACGCACAATTCTGCATTTTCAAGGACTTTTTGTGTGTATGAAAAATATTTTATGAATTTTCTTACGTAACTCATACGTTTCTCTCATACGCAATAGTGTGACAGGGCTTTTACTAAGAATCTCAGGACTTTTAAATGTCATGAAATTTACAAATGTTTAAACCTAACATTGCAACTGCTATTTTGCAGATTGGTATACAGTGAGCCATCATGAATGAGATACAAGACCTTGGACATCGATCAGAAAGAATTGAAGAAAGCAATTGGAAACAGTGTATTATCTGCCAAAAAGATACTACTCGCATGGGCCTCATAGTGTCTAATCCAGGGCTACATCGTTTTATCGTTTGTTGACAGCAATAAAAGAACGGGCAAAGTCACAAGATTTTGACTATCTTCAAATCCAAAGACGACTCGTTGAAGCTACTAAAGAAACGTTACAGGCAGCACACACGACTTGGCATCGAAAATGCTACGCAAAGTTAACTAATAAAGATCATATTTCACGTGGCATAAAACGCCAGCAAGAAGGATATGTGTCAGGTAATCGACTCGGTAGGAAAAGTAAGAGCTACAAAGGAGAGAAAGCATTCAACAAACAGTAGCAATCTACTTTTACTCGATCAGCTACGAAACCCTTCAACAAGGATCAGTGTTTTTTCTGCCAGAACCAGAAGTATGATGAACAAGAACCGCCTTCCTAAGAGTCTCGCCAGGTGCATCCACTCGCACAGTGTACAGTGGTTCTTGTTCATCATACTTCTGGTTCTGGCAGAAAAAACACTGATCCTTGTTGAAGGGTTTCGTAGCTGATCGAGTAAAAGTAGATTGCTACTGTTTGTTGAATCCTTTCTCTCCTTTGTAGCTCTTACTTTTCCTACCGAGTCGATTACCTGACACATATCCTTCTTGCTTGCGTTTTATGCCACGTGAAATATGATCTTTATTAGTTAACTTTGCGTAGCATTTTCGATGCCAAGTCGTGTGTGCTGCCTGTAACGTTTCTTTAGTAGCTTCAACGAGTCGTCTTTGGATTTGAAGATAGTCAAAATCTTGTGACTTTGCCCGTTCTTTTATTGCTGTCAACAAACGATAAAACGATGTAGCCCTGGATTAGACACTATGAGGCCCATGCGAGTAGTATCTTTTTGGCAGATAATACACTGTTTCCAATTGCTTTCTTCAATTCTTTCTGATCGATGTCCAAGGTCTTGTATCTCATTCATGATGGCTCACTGTATACCAATCTGCAAAATAGCAGTTGCAATGTTAGGTTTAAACATTTGTAAATTTCATGACATTTAAAAGTCCTGAGATTCTTAGTAAAAGCCCTGTCACACTATTGCGTATGAGAGAAACGTATGAGTTACGTAAGAAAATTCATAAAATATTTTTCATACACACAAAAAGTCCTTGAAAATGCAGAATTGTGCGTATGTATACCTACCAGATTAAACCTGTGAGTAGCGTATGAATAACTATCGCCAGCGTATGGCCAGCGTACTCGACCTTTGAGTAACGTACCTCTGTCGTACCTCTAGCGTATTCAGCGTATGCCTAACGTATGCTTAGCGTATAAACCACACGTCGGAATACGCACCAAATCTTTAAGCATGCTTAAAAATAATGTTCTGCCTCGCCGTATGCCAGCGTATGTACCAGCGTATGAGTGATATTTTTCATACGCTGGCATACGCTAGTACGATATGCTATAGTGTGACAGGGCCATAAGAAAAGAGTGCACATTATGTAGATATTTGTAAATAAATGCGAGTGTGTATGTCATGTCATATGTTGTAGAAGTCTGCTCACATTATTTTAACCATTCATACTTAATTCTCATGATTTAAATGTTGGGTAAAATTTTACACAACTGTCTGTTTTGTCAAAATGATTAAGGAAAAATACACTTTTATTCACAATTTTATGAATCTTAATGAAGAAAAGAAACAAACATGACTCTTTGGGAGTCAGTGTGTACGGAATGTACTTAATTTCTAAGGTGTTGTGTAAAATTTTACACACACTTTTTACAGTGTAATAAAGTGTTGTGGTGATTTGGGCTCTTCATAAGTAATCTATTTGGATTCGGCACCCCTTAAAACCTAAGAAAATACACCTTAAATTGGTATATATGTAGTTATAATGTCAAAATAGTGAACATTCACATTGAATATTGGCGGCCATTTTGAAATTCCAAAATAGCCGTCATAACGGATTTAAAAAAATTGGAAACATTGGTTTTCAGTTTATGTAGACCTTTCCCTTCATGAAAATGCAAAAATTAGCAACTCCCCACAAAAATCCAGCGAAATTACATAGTGGCCCTGACTATATGCCTCTCATGTTTGTGGGGGATCCACTCATACAGCTCTCCTAAACAGGGTTGAGTCAAAAGCTTTTCGTCTCATCATTTCCCCTCCTCCGACTGACTGTCTTCAATCTTTAAATCATCGCCGCAATGTTGCTTCTCTTGCTATTTTAAACCGTTATTTTCATGCTCACTGCTCTTCTGAATCTGCTAATTGCATGCCTGCCCCCCTCCCGCGGCCTCGCTGCACAAGACTTTCTACTTATTCTCATCCCTATTCTGTCCATCTTCCTAATGCAAGAGTTAATCAGTATATTTACTCTTTCATCCCTTTCACTGAAAAACTCTGGAACTTTCTTCCTGTTTCTATTTTTCCACCTTCCAACGACTTAAATATTTTCTAGAGAAGAGTGACAAGACACCTCCCGAACTAAATTCGTCCATCCCCCTATTTTTATTTTCTTACTGTCTTCTTTATAGGGACTGGCAGCTAAGCGGGCTTTGTGTTACCTCTTTTTGTTGTGCCCTTGGCCAGTTCTTTGTGATGTAAAAAAAAAAATAATAATAATAACTTATTTGTTGGGTCAGTTGAGAGGTCCCGCATATTTGTTGGTAAGGCAATTAACAGTTGAAAATGCCAATTATAATGTGGCGCTCAAGATTATCAAGGAGTATTTTGAGGATAAAGACATAGTTATTTAAGAAATAATCTATTTTGCTGGTTTATGGATCTACCAAGTCCTCAGCATAGTTTAAAGGAATTGGAAGAGTTCAGAGTAACTTTGAGCTGCACCCTAAGAGCAATTGAAGCTCATAAACCCTTGATTGAGTCAGACTGGATGGTGTACTATAATAAGGAGGAAATTACCTTACCAACCAGGATGCGTGCCCGTCTAAATCAGAGGTACAATTGTAATTACTTCACAGTCAAACAAATAGAAGAAGGATTATTGCAGGAGTGCAAACAATTGCAAGGTATTGAGCAGGAACCCCCCCTCCCCCCCCCCCCCCAGGGAGGTCGAGATTGTTACACCTAAGGGTAATCAGCTATATCAGCCACCCTTAGATTTTTAAGATCCCTCGTTAGTGGGCAGTTATTCCGCGCCTGTTAAAGTTACGCAAGTTAAACAGCCTGTAGTCAAGATTCAAACTACTCATCCTACCAGTAAACCAAAGGCCTACTCAAATAAAAGGTACAATCCCTAAATCCAGGGCTATTTCTAGAGAAGTAAGAATAAATTGTGTATTATGTGAGGGGGAACATACACCATCCACATGTAATATCTCTCCAGATTGTTCCAGGAGAGTTGAAAGGTAAATGAGCCTTGGCAATTGCCTAACCTGTCTCAGAGGTAAACATGCTTTAAATGCATGCCCTATAAAGTTAAGAACTTATAGGAAATGTAAATAATCTATTCATAACATCGCTCTTTGTCCTAACAGTGATATTAACTCAGACCCTACAGTAGTTAAAATGGCAGTCACTAATAAGAGTAGTTCAGGAGCTGTTCCTACTGCAGAATTGAAGGTGAGTCACATTGGTAATTCAGTCATTGTAAAGACAATGTTTGACAGTGGTGCACAAAGATCCTTCATAAGTAGGGAGATAGTTGAATTATTACAACTACCCATAATTACTTAAGTGAACTTAGCCATTTCTGGTTTTCTTGCCAATAAAGACTCAAAACTTTGACATAGTTCAACTCCTAGTCCAATTAGGAAAATATAAATGTAGGGTAGCTGCTGTAATTAATAATATTGGTATTAGTTTAACTGTTAATGGACTAAAAGACACAGCTCAAATGCTGAGGAAGAATGGTGTCAGACTAGTTAGTAATACCTTCAAGGACGTTGATGATCCATTCCAACTAATAAGAGGCGCTGATTATTTTGGGCGTTACCTAAGGAAGGTCATCAAAAGACTTAACGCCTGTATGTTCACCAGTGGTGGTGGTAATGTATTAATGGGAGCCATCCCACATACTACTCACCAAGCCAAACAAGAGGAGAGTATTCCTAGTCATGCACAACCCCTATTAATTACCAGAATTGGAACTACTTCCTTGCCCACACCAATTAGTGAGTCATTAGAGGAAGGTAATATTCCAGTTAATAATAAATATATTGCCACTAATGAATATCCAACCAATAACGTGTCGCGAGGAAATATTACCCTCAAATTAAACACAGGATTATGGTTTAAAGGCCCTACCTGGCTGAAAGAATGTAATAATATGCTTAAATAGGTTTCCACTCAGCCAGACATATCTTAAGATATAATAAGGGAACCTGTATTGACACCCCATACTGTGATAGACATTGAAAGGTTTTCCTTACTGAGCAAACTAATCAAGACTACTAATTTAGTCTTCAAATTTATTAAACGGGATAGCTCTGACTCCTTAAAATTTTGGGTAAGAACAATACAAAAGCAGGTATTTCCAGAGGAATATCAGCTCTTAGCCTCGGCCAGCCCCCATAGGAACAAATTGACGAAATAATTAGGTCTGTACCTAGATCATGAGGGTATAATTAGTTGTCGAGGACGAATTTTGAAAGCTGATCTTCCAAATACCACCTGCCATCCCATACTAATTCCCAAACGCCACCATATTATTAAATCATTGGTGGAAGAATATCATAGGAACTCGTTACATGGCGGAATGGCTACAACATTAGCCGATATCAGGAGTCAATTTTCAATACAACATGGTAGACAGGCAGTCAAATATTACCTCAAATCTTGCATTAAATATAATAGATCTGAAGGTAGACTAGTCGCCTATCTATGTAGGTACCCCTGAACTTCCCGCTAATAGCAAGCTCCTAAAATCATGTGATGTCACTGTTGATGACTATACTGGGGATATAATAATTTCAGCAGATAATTCTCCCCCCAATAAAGTATTTGTCTGCATATTCACTTGTACCTCTATCAGGGCTATTAATGGCATCTCCACTCCTTCCGTTCACTACTATCTACGGCCACCAACGCGACACCTCATGAGAGACTATTGAACTATTCTCGTCGCTCCACTACGAGAACGTCAGTGCCGTCTTGGCTATGTCATCCTGGACCCGTCCTACTGAAGCGTCACATACATACGAACAAGACTGATCCCCTTGTAGATGAGGTTCAGCTTCTACAAGCAAACTCTCACTATGCCTATATCCGTTGTCCATACGAGAACACTACTACTGTATCGACGAGACATCTGACTCCCCTCGAACTTCCAACTAATGCTCAGCTTCAAGCTCAACCCCAGGCCACAGCAGAGGATGTCTTACTACCCCAGGAGAGTTCAACTGATACTACTCAATTAGAAGTAGAGAACCCGATTCCTGAGGCAACTCCTACTTCTTCATGCTCGGAAACTAGTAACGACATCCCTGTGCTAAGGCGTTCAGGTCGTACTAGTCGTCTTCCCACTCGTTTAACTTACACATACAACTTTTGGAAGGGGGAGAATGATACGAAACTCGATTTGTTCGATTCACCGATTCACTCTGTGTAATTACCATTAGACGTAGTTACTAAACTGTATTAGGAATTGAGGTTTTCTGGACGGAACGCACCTGGTAGTAGTGTGGCTCAGACATCCAGGACTGACGGGACTCCGGACTATGGGCTCCTCCTTCAAGCAGACATTTGGGTTGATATAGGTATGTTATGTTTCTGTATTATTTTGTCATGTTGTATTGTGTCTATATTATTGTACGAGCTGTTTTCTGTTTTGTATTATTATGTCATGTTGTATGTTTGGGTACAGTTGTGTACTACAAATTTTGTGTTTAGTAAAACCTAGAGATAGGTCAGTGTTTCTTTTATTACATCAGCTACCTGATTGTCGCACGACATTCAAGACTGCATGCAGCCCGCGGATCATGGCCTCACCCCCTTTGAACAGCTTTCAGCAGATCCACGCTGACAAACACCAGCCTTCCGACCCCTCAACTTTGCTACAGCATATCTGACTTTATCAAGAGAGGGTGCGGTTTCGTCAATGGGAGGATATGTATCCACTGCCGTAACCCAGTGGTGTGAAGTCACTTGGAGGGTCCACCGTGAACAACTGCCCAAAGTACTTAGCCCAACAATCCATTGTCAATCCATGGCCGACATTAGGCGTCCATCTGCTGCTCGAATATGTAGCACTCGCCCGAGATGGAGACTTAAAAGTGGATCTTTTCCAATGCCCCATAGGCAGGTCAAAGGTCATTAGCGTTCAAATGGCCCTTGCTGATCCTCAGCAAAGCTCCCGACATGCCTCTCCATGTCTCTCCTCAGTAAAGTTCTAGTACTTAGTGACAGAACCCTGTAATGGTCCTGGTTCCCATCAAGCCTGCCAGCGCAACTCTCCTCAATATTATCCAGCGTCTCCGTCGAGACAAAGCCACACTTTGACCGCGGGTGCTCCATATATTTTCCTTGGCGGCCTGGAGAGATTCACTTTTGAAGGTATCCCACTGTTCAACAGGGTCCCCGGGGCCGAGGGTGCCGAGCACATTGAACCGATTTGAGACTGCCAATGCATATTCATGGGCACATGTCAAGTCCTTCAGATTTTCAAGATGAAACACGATGTGGTTACCTCTTGACATTCTTCTGGACTTGACATGAAGTTTTAGTGTAGCAACAACAAGACAGACATCAGTTCATCAGAAGAATTTGTTGAATGTGTGAAGACGAATTCACCATTCCTCTAATGAAGCCCAGTAAAGGTGAAACTAGTCAGGAATAATGTACTCACTTCCCAGCCCGTGTCTCCTTCATCACCTGTTATTACACCTGTCAGTATGTTTACAAACAATAATAATATAATACTAATACTAATTTGTAGACATACTGCCAGTTGTAAAAACAGGTGATGAAGGAGACACGGGCTGGGAAGTGAGTACTTTATTCCTGACTAGTTTCGCCTCTACTGGGCTTCTTCAGAAGAATACGGCTCGCAATATCGCAATATAATATAATAGTGGGGGGAAAGATAAGGAAAAAGTATAAGAAAATAGTAGAGAAAAATGAAAGACAGTAAGAGTATACATATACAGTATGTGGGATTACAACGCTGCTAATTCAAATTATTAATAATACGTCGCCTTATCGCCTAAATTTACAGTTAACAAATATTTATAAGAAGGTCCTTAATTATAGGTAATGATACCTATGGATCAGAAATGTTGACAAAAACTAATTTTCCTTATACACTATGTGAGGGCTCGGGGGACAGAGGAACTAGATATAAGGAAGGAGATAGAAAAGATAAGGGAAGAGGAAGAATCGTTGATGATGGTAGCCCAAGGAGGGGAGGCGAGGAAGACTCGCCAACACCACAGATCCTTATCAAGCCGCGAGGAGAGAGACAGCAGCCACTTGCAGAATCACTGACGTTAGGTTTTCAACAGATGAGCGTCCGACGAAGGAGAATGGGGAGACGGAGTAAAGGAAGAAAGAAAGCGAGGAATAAGAAGAGAGAAGAGAAGAAGGAACAACAAGAAATGAAGTGAAAGGAAAGACTTGCTGAGACAGCAGAATTGCCAGCGATCAAGGAGTCATCACATCAGACCTCACTGATTAATTGTCACACTGAAGATAACCTCTGACCTGTACCCAACACCTGCAGACCAGCTGCACTTGCGAGGGCTGGCTGAGCTTCTGAACGCGGGACAGGAGATATAACACTGGTCAACAACAAAAAAAAAAAAAGTTCTGGCATGGAATTTAAGAACAGTTTTAGACTAATTTGAGGGTGCTGAATTCAAATCTGATCTTATATTTTCTCTATCACATCACGTTTTTGCGCTATAGGTATATATTCCATTTTCATGAATTTCAAGAAAAATTTATCCTTCTATTGAGTAGTGTAGCAAAAGGGCCGGATTATATGGTTTATTTTTAATTCAGTCTCCCAATAAACTGGAGAATATCTTCGTTTTCTTTGAACATGCATAACATTCCCATTCTTTATGATACGAAAGTAAACAAACACATTTCAACTTGCACAGCAATCGTCCGCAGGTAGTGTTTTATTATTGAATTTTACATTGAATTGAGTTATTTATTGTATTTCTCCTGTTAGTTTCTTTTTTGTGAAACAATGCCTAAGGTGTAGGTGGTTGGGTAGCAAATTCAAGGAACAACTCAGATAGCTAACAACTCTTTTTCTTTTATTTGTCCGCAGTTGGTGTTGCTGCTCTAACAATGGCCTCTACATCTCACAGAAGAAAGTGCTCAAATGATCCAAATATATTTTGCTACATCTGTGGAAGCTTTACTTTGAAGACTCAGAGGCGCAACATTACTGACTTTGTTAAGAGCGTGTATTTTGCGTACTTCAAAGTACCACTTGGAGACCAAGACAAGCATTGGGCTCCTCACAAAGTGTGCAAAACCTGTGTTGAGACTTTGAGATCATGGTCTCAAGGAAAGAAGGCTAAACTTAAGTTTGGAGTGCCTATGGTTTGGAGAGAACCAAGCAATCATTTAGATGACTGCTATTTCTGCCTTGTCAATGTAAAAGGTTTCAATAAGAAAAACAAGAAATATTTGCAATACCCAAGTATCCCTTCAGCTATTCGACCAGTTACCCATAGTGAAGAAATACCTGTACCAATATTTACTGAGCTTCAAAAAATGATGAAACAGATCTCTGCTCACCTGCTCCCACTGATGAAGAAGACACTACAGATATTTTTCAGCCATCTGATGAAGATTGTGACAAACCAATTCTGTTTACTCAGTCTGCTTTGAATGATTTGGTTAGAGATCTTTATCTACCAAAAGAGTCTGCTGAACTGTTGTCTTCAAGACTGCAAGAGAATCGAATGCTGAAACCCGGCACAGGTGTCTCATTTTATCGTAACAGGGAAGCAGAACTGCGTAAGTACTTCCATTTAGATGGCCAGCTTGTCTATTGTACTGATGTAGAAGGGCTACTTCTTTTTATGGGACTGCTAGCATATGATTCAAGGGATTGGAGGCTTTTTATTGACAGTTCCAAAAGAAGTTTGAAATGTGTTCTGTTACACAATGGAAATAAGTATGGCTCTGTACCAATAGGTCATTCTGTAAAACTTAAAGAAGAATATAACAACATCAAGATTGTCCTAAAGAGGTTGCAATATCATGTTCATGGGTGGTTAATTTGTGTCGATTTGAAAATGGTTAACTTTCTTTTAGGTCAGCAAGGAGGGTACACAAAATACCCCTGTTTTCTGTGTTACTGGGACAGTAGAGCTACAGCAGAGCATTGGGTGAAAAAAGAATGGCCTCAGCGACAGAGTTTGGCATCTGGCGGTAAGAATGTCATCAATGATCCTCTAGTGGATAGGAAGAAGATTGTCTTTCCTCCCTTGCACATAAAACTTGGATTGATGAAGCAGTTCGTCAAAGCTCTTGATCACAGTGGAGAATGTTTCAGCTATATATGTTCAACTTTTCCTGGTCTTAGTGAAGAGAAGAAAAAGGCTGGAATATTTGATGGACCTCAAATAAGAACACTAATGAGAGATCCAATTTTATCACATCAATGAATGAGACAGAAGAAAGAGCTTGGAATGCATTTTGTAATGTGGTGAAGAATTTTCTAGGGAATAAGAAAGCAGACAACTATGAAGAGATTGTGGAAGAGCTACTAATGAGCCTGCGAGATCTTGGATGTAGAATGAGTATCAAGGTTCACTATTTACACAGCCATTTGGACAAGTTTCCGGAGAACCTTGGGGATGTGAGCGAGGAACAAGGGGAGCGTTTTCATCAGGACATTAAAACAATGGAAGAACGGTATCAAGGCCGGTGGGACTCACATATGATGGCGGATTATTGCTGGAGCTTGATGAGAGACAACCCAGAAGCTGTACATCAGAGATCAGCCAAGAAAAAAAAATTCACATAACTGCTACTTGCCATTGATCTGTGCACCATATATATGTATTGTTTATATTTTCTATTTCAATTCTGTCACTATATTTGATTTACTTGTACATGGACTTCGTAATCTTTGTAATTCCTTGATTAAGAATATACAAAATGTATTACTAAAAATCACGTGTTTTTATCTTGAAACCTTCGATATATAGGCTGATGAGTCATTTTCATCAAAAATTGAAAAATGCTATATCGCGAAGTCCTGATGTGATAGACAAAAATTGAGTTCATATTCGTAATCAGCAGCCCAAATTCAGTTAGAATTTGTTTTAAAACCTTTTGCCAGAAATATCGTGTTGACCAGTGTAATCTATCTAGACACGAGTGCGTGCACACGCAGGCCTGTGTCGCGGTGATCTCTTACGAGACTACGAGACTAGTGTCTTAGTGCAGCGAGCGAGTTAACGCGTGGTATCCCTTCACGGCCTCTTCGGGCGGCGTGCATGCTCGGGTAGGTGGCTGAGTCCAGCTCTGCCACGCCCATACACGCCCCGCCCCTAACCGACGCCCCGACGCCCGCCGCTCCGCTTTGCCCCCGGGGCAGGTGCAACACGACGTCCTGCAAGACACCTTCCCCTGTGGCTTCTCTTCTGGGTCCCCCTGGGACCCCGGGGCATAGCGAGACATGCGGCGGGGCTACTAAGGATCGCCCCGCATTGCCCCACGGGGCGGGGTGAAACTCTACGGTGCTACGACGTCCTCCAACACACCCGCTCCTGTGGTTTTTCGCCTGGGCCCCCCTGGGATCCCGGGGCATTGCGAGACACGCGGCGGGGTTTTAAGGATCGCCCCGTATTGCCCCACGGGGCGGGTACGTGCAACTCTACGGTGTCACGACGTCTTGCAACACACCCGCCCCTGTGGCTTCTCTTCTGGGCCCCTCTGGGACCCCGGGGCATTGCGCGAGACACGCGCTGGGGTTATAAGGATCGCCCCGCATTGCCCCACGGGGCGGGGTGCAACTCTACGGTGCTGCGACGTCCTGTAACACACCCGCCGCTGTGGCTTCTCTTCTGGGCCTGTAGCGGTCCCCCCTATAAACCACTAGGAGGGCTTTTTCACTGCTCCACAGAGAAAACGTGTGGTTGCAGCCCAAACTATTATAACTTTTATTTTAATTAATGTTCATTATTCATTTATAATTTCATACCTCTTTATATTATTTTTTCTTTTGTAACAATAATTAACCAACATGTAACTCGCTATCTCAACATACACCCCTTACTCAGCGCGCACTGCATTAGCGCGCTGACCTTAAACCAATGTAATATTTATTGTTTAAATCTTTTTTTTCATATATATGTTGATGTTTTCCAATTAAAAGTAACCTTCCACTGGAATCTGATTTTCTCTCTCCAGTTAACAAACTAGTTATCATCACACCCTTCACCAACAGGCCCACCTGGGACCCCGGGGCATTGCGCGAGACACACGCAGCAGGGTTTTAGGACCCCTTGAGTACCACAGGTCTACCAGGAGGCTACGCGGCAGATGGTGATGTATTAATTATACAGTGCATGACAGGGCGGGCTATCATGGATGTCCCCGGGGGACCTGTAACAAGCCAGGGACCTCGGTGGGGGGGGGACAGGGAGGGTGCCCCTCCGGCAAATGTCGAGGCTTTTATCGGCCTGGGGATGCAAGCTCTCCGTATCTCCGACGCCAGGGGGCACTGCCCCGTTTAATGTGAAACGTAAGTACATATAGTACATGGAGATATGCCCACCCCGGCACCCTACAGGCTGGGGATTAGTTGTCATGCCACGTCAGCGACCGATTGGAAGAACTGTAGCGGGTGGTGGGTCCGCTAACAGGAGCTTCACCCCCCGTTGCGCCCCCTCTCCCCAGACGGGGCGTAACACACTACAACCCCAGGCAAAATAATCAAGAGACTCGAAAACCCGAACATACTAACACAATGATAACCAGTTGACAACCGAAATATTATGATAATAGTAACAATAGTACTCTCAAGCCCGTCACCTCTATAACAATCATTACCATTCCATTTCCTGACAAAGATCATCTTACCCTAATTACTTCAGTAATAATATATGTAATGTCATTAATATCAATCATAACAATGACATTATCGGAAACAGCAATAATATCACCAAAAATGCTAACTAATTTCAACATAATCTTCTTTTTTGGTGATAATCACCATGATATCACATTTGGAACTAGGGGGGGGCACTCAGTAGAGCGCATACCTCCGCCCGAATATTTCATCAAATATAGGTATGTATATATATATATATTATATATATATATATATATATATATATATATATATATATATATATATATATATATATATATATATATATGCACTCAGTATGAGCGCATACCTCCGGCCAAATATTTCCTCAATTGGTTGCCATGGCAACGGTTGTCAATAGATTTCATCCAAAATTAAATCAGTTCTTCCTTATACCAAATAGACTTGGTATACCGAGTTTGGTCCAAATCTATTCGCAACTTTTCGAGAAATCCTGTACACTAACAAACAGACAGACAGACAGACAGACAGATCGGAGTGAAAACATAACCCCTCCAACTTCGTTGGCGGAGGTAACAAAGAACAAAATAGGGGTACCTTAATAACGTTATTTGCAATCATTAAAACATAAAACTAAATCAAATACTCTAGTCTTAATCCAGGCTAACGTTGTCCATAATCTTATAACTTATATTGATTTACTTAATCCAAGCTAACATTATATAATCATATAAATGAATAAAACAATACCTACACTAAACCTTAATCCAAACTAATACTTCATTCAGTATATTGATACTTATAAGTATATTATATCGTACACTGCACATACACAATCTACCATTATCAACCTTAATAATTCTAATGATGGAATCAAAGTCCATCCCTGATCCCATCGTAAGCTTACAGTACAAGTCTAAAATACTAATCTTCACAATTTTTTAATTTTTTATTGGTATTATTTTTTTTTTCATTATAATTTTTAGCCCTATCAAATTTTTTTCTCACTATTATTACCTCCGCCAACGAAGTTGGAGGGGTTATGTTTTCACCCTGATCTGTCTGTCTGTCTGTCTGTCTGTTTGTTAGTGTACAGGATTTCTCGAAAAGTTACGAATAGATTTGTACCAAACTCGTTATACCAAGTCTATTTGGTATAAGGAAGAACTGATTTAATTTTGGATGAAATCTATTGACAACTGTTGCCATGGCAACCAATTGATGAAATATTCGGCCGAAGGTGTGCGCTCATACTGAGTGCATATATATATATACGTATATATGATGAAATATTCGGGCGGAGGTATGCGCTCTACTGAGTGCCCCCCCCCCTAGTTATCACTATTTTTTTCTTCTTTTCTTTTAAATCTCCGAAGGTGGTTCTTCCTCAAGTATTGATATTGACCTAGGGAACCAACCATGATTTGCTTGTACATCAATACCGGCTAACTCAACAGAAGTTTAATCCTCTGATGTTAGTAATTTTTCCCAATTTTTTTTCATTTTTTATGGATGGATATGTTAACTGCATCCATTCCTGCTATTTAATGTAGTTCTTCTATAAAAAAAAAAAGTGTCTTGCTTCGGTACAGGGGGCAAATCTTAAAGCTTTATTGATAACCCTATGTAATTCTAATTTTTGCGTCTAAGAAACACAATGTAAAGGTATACAAGGGTATTCGAAAACTAGAGCAATGAGTGTTTTTTATTGATCTGACTTTAATTTTAGGCGTTAACTTTTTGAAAAGGTAAAGTTTTGTCAGCATAGCTTTTGATTTTATAATTCTTTCTGTAATGTGTGATGCTATACCTCTACTAGAGATTTTTAGGCCCAAGACTTTACCATCTTTACTTTTTTCCAATTCAGTCGCATTGACTATGATGTTCTTTGTCTTGTTTTGAGCTATCGATATTATCGTAAATGTATTTTGACTTGTTTGTATTTTCCATAGTTTCTGAAATATGTGTATTCTCTCAATAATTCTCTGAACTCTGAATTTCATCATGTCTTTGGACTTGCTTTGATACGTGATTACTTGCAATATGTCGTCAGCATAACATATATCAAGGCAGCCTGGACCTGCTATAGGAATGTCATTGGTGTAAATTGTGTAAGGAGTCGGAGAGATAACGCTTCCTTGAGAGACACCACTTTCCAAATTTATTTCATTACTATACTCTCCATTTATGTTTATAAGCGCTTTACGATTATCCAGAAAACAACAAAGTTTTTTTTCGATAAGTGGTGGTAATCCAAGAGCTAATATCTTATATTTAAGGCCATTGTGCCACACTTTATCAAAGGCCTTTGCAATGTCTCTGAAAACCAGAACACATTGCTGACGTGAGGCCATGCTAGTTGCAATTTGTTCATATATTAGAGCCAAGGCAGTGACTGTTATTTGATTAGATATAAATCCATGCTGGCTATTCTTTATTGCATTATTCTGTATAAGATGTGAATTCAGTATATTCATAATGATTCTTTCATACATTTTACCTGGTAATTCTAAAAGTGAGATTGGCCTATAATTTATTGGGTTTAATGGTGATTTATTGGTTTTAGGGATGAATTTTATATATGCTTTTTAAAACAATTAGGGAAGTAGCCTGCTGACAAACATGCATTATTTAAATCATTTAGTTTTGTTAGTGCTTTAGAGGAACAGTTTTGGAGTATCGGTTTGGATATTCTAGAAATACCAGGAGCTGTATTTTTACTTTTCCCAATGTGCTTTTGTATATCTTCAATGCTAATCTTTCTTAGTAAGTGATTGCCACCGTTTAGTCGCAACATTGAAGTAGTATCATGATGTGTAACTCTGTTGTGCATTACATTAATGTTTGATTCAATGTGATCTGACTGATCCTGGTCAAACATTCGTTCTTTTTCTGCCGTTATTTTGAAAACATCCCTCCAAGTTGATTCCATTAGGTCACATTTTTCCTTATTGCTATAATATTTTTTTCCCATTTTCATCAACCATATAATTTGTATTCTTGTTAACACTTTCTTTTAACTGATTTATTTTGTTCCAAAAAGCTTTAGAATCTTTATGGGTCTTAATTATGTCCTTTATCTTGTCATTCCACTCATTATCATATGCACTTTTACATAAATCTTTCAATGGCTCTCTAATATGTGTGTACATCCTATAGTGTTCAAATGTCCATCCATACGTAACAGCATGTGCTTTTAACTCAATATATATGTTTTCTACATGTTTTATTTTTTCCGTCTTTTTTTTTTTTTCCGTCTTTTTAAGTTGATGTATTTGTTTTGTTGTCCTGATAGGGATTGCTACAGACATAACATTTTGTACACAATCCACCCATTGGTTTATTTTATCCTATATTTCCTGCACATTTGTATGGTTCAGGTCTTCATCTTTTCTGGATGCATCAAGTTTTGTCTTAAAAAGGGTCCAATCAGCTTTATATATATTTCATTTTGGCTCGTCTTGTATATATATATATTGGACTCGTAGATACATAAATGATAATTGGAGTGTGATCCGAGGTGGTTATCCTTCTGGTTCCATATATATATATCAAAATAAGGATGTTTATTTGAAAAAAAATCATGTCAGGTGTGGTTGATGAGGAATGTCTGATCAAAGTAGGAAAATGAGGTCCGTGATGTAAAAGTTTACCTGCATCCATACGAAGGCTCAAGCTTATCTCAACAGTATTGTCTACTCTATTTCCCAATCATCTGTGTTTTGGATTAAGGTCTCCAGTAAATAGGTAGGTATATTAAATTAACGTAATCTATAGAAGTCTGGAAAAGTTAAATATGGACGTCGTGGGGGAATGTAAGTTGTGGCAAAAACAATAGGCCCTAAGGTAGTGTCTATTTCGACTGCTAAGACATCAGTATCAAAGTCATTAAAGAGTCTTCTATGTAGGATATTTAGTTGTATGGCAATGGCCGAACCTTCATTAATGTCTCCAATGTAATTTATTTTGTAGCCAGGTATTTTCATTTGTTCATGGTCTCTAAGGCCATGACTATTTATATGAATAATATGTGGACCTAATTCTGTGTACATATAGATATAGATTAGGCTATCCATATCTCTTCATCAATGCCTGTGTCTGCCATCAGTACATACCCAGTCAGGTCTTGGCAATGCTTATAGTGCCTTTACTTAAGAGCAAAGTGAAGGACCCTGCTAACTCTGGTAATTACAAACCCATTGCCATAGCGACCGCCCTGTCCAAGGTGCTGGAGAAAGTGGTACTCCATCGTCTTGAGGCCTACCTGTATACACTGAACAATCAGTTCAGTATACGAAAGGCTTTGGCACTGAGATGTGTGTGTGAACATTGAAGAATATCAATCATTACTACACTTCCAGAAATTCACCTGTTTATCTGTGTTTCCTGGATGCCAGAAAGGCGTTTGACAGAGTGAATTACTGGAAGCTCTTTCATAAACTTCTCGTCAGGAGTACACCTGGGTACATTGTTAATTTATCAATGTACTGGTACACTATCCAGGAAATTACTGTTTAAGTGGGGAAATTTCCCTTTCTCGCTGTCCTTCAGTACTGTCAATGGTATTCGGCAGGGGGGTATTTTATCTCCCTACCTGTACAATGTGTACACGGATGATCTCAGTGCAACCTCGTGATACAGGTATCGGCTGCCACATACATGATGGGTGCATCAACTCACTGAGCTATGCTGATGAATGGTGCTGCTCGCACCACACTGCGGATGCGTTGCAGGACCTTATCAATGTGTGTCAGGTGTATGCTGCCAAGCATGACATTGTCTACAAACACCACTAAGACAGAGTGCATGGTAATATCACCAGCACGCACTTAGGTGAATTACCTCAAAACAGCATGGCTCAGTGGGTCTGCCTCACTTTTGTGGATAGATTCGCATACTTAGGCCATGTTATATCCACGAGATGACTGATGATGATGATATCATCAAGCAGACCACCAGCTTCTTGTCGTGGGAAATACTCTACAGAGGACATTTTCCTACTGTAGCAGAGAGTGAAGATGAAGTTATTCAGGAGTCACTGCTACTTTATATACTGCAACACGCTGTGGTCGCGGTTCAAGGTGGCCACTCTGAACCCCTTGAGGTCTGTCACAATGACATCCTTAAGAGGCTTCTGGGGCAGCCCAGGTGGTGCAGCTCGTCCCTGGCTTTCGCTAGGAAACGGGGCGAACAATCTGGATGTGATCTATCGACACTCCGTGTTCAGCTTAAAGAGTAGGTGGAGCTCTCTGCGAACTCCATCATCACCTCCGTCAGGCAGAGCTCACCTATGTATGTGGACCTATACAACATCATTGGCTGGATCTGTCGTTTGTGCAGAATGTGGGTAGCACAGGAGTCCATGTATGGTAAATTACCCTATGTATTATATGCACGTTGATACTATGTCCCCAATGTGCCTATATTATGATCTTTTGTTTTGCTCTAGTACTTAAGTTAACTCCTTGTCTTGTTATTGTTGCTTTTTTGTGTCTGTAGCCTCGGGCAATAATAAAATTATTATTATTATTACTATTATTATATTTGTTCTCCAGTTGAGTATATTGTTTTGTATTACTTTAATATTATTCATTGTTGCTAAGTTTCCTATGTCTAGGATCCCTCTGTTCCAAAGGAGAGCGAGCCTGTTCTAGCCCTGATCTGAGTTTTCTGAAAATTCCTGCGTCGACACTTTTAAAGCAGCCTTGGAGATTTAGTTAGGTTTCACAAATCATATTGTATATGGCTTCTTCTTTGAATTTTTCGCTGGTATACGTCCATTTATATTTATTATTATTTATGCCCCTGTCAATTTCGTCGTTAGACAGGACTCCTTTCGGCCAACCTCTATCCTCGCTTGTATAAATTATTCTATGTCTTAAATTAGTCCCTTGTCTCTCCCTCTTGCCACGTATCCAAGACCCTCATGGGGCAGCGGCGGAGCTGTTTCATCGCCTTTAGGTGGCGGACAGTGTCTACTCTCCCGCCGCTGTTGGAAACACCGGCACACTTGTGTCATTAGTTATTTTCCCCCATTTTTGTCACTGATTGTTCATCTACTGTATACTGTGCAATATCAGTCAATCATTGGGGGCATACGCCGGGGGGCGCGTCGCCTCGCCCACCCTACGACGCCACTCCCGGTGGTCACCACGCGCGAGTTCCCATGCAGGCTCCTTTCCCATACCAAGCAGCTCTCGACAAGAAACATCAACTTGCCCCAGCCATGAGCCTTGTGGGCGCCTCTTTGGCCTCCCCCAGGCTGGATTGTCTCTTACAGATACAACCCGATGGGAAGGATCGGTTTCAGGGTAGCGTGCCACATGCCCATATAGCCGGAGTTGGCGCTGACGTACTATGCAGGTAATAAGCCTCGATTCAGTCTCATGGTGCAATCGCTGATTTGACACGTAATCATCCCAGCGATACCCCATGATTCTGCGAAGACACTTATTACCAAAGGCATTGATTCGTCTCTTCACGCCACTATTTAGTGTCCATGTCTCACAACCATAGAGTAAGACAGGGATCACAAGCGACTTGAAGATCCGGATCTTTGTCCTCCTGCACAGGTACTGACAACGCCAAATACTCCCGCTGAGCGAGTCCATAACACCGTGGGCTATGCCAATCCGCCGTAAGACTTCTTGACGTGACCCGCCGTCATTATGGACTGCACTACCAAGGTATGTAAAACTTTCCAAGATCTCAATGTCCTCGCCACACGCATGAACAGACTGTACTGCTTCATCTAGTAAGTCTCCAAACACCTGGACCTTGGTCTTGAGCCAGGAGACCTCAAGTCCCAAAGGCTTTGCCTCCTCGTGCAGCGCCTCGAGAGCCATCACCAGGACCTCCAGCGACTCAGCAAAGATTACTGCATCATCGGCAAAAACAAGATCAGTGATCTTGGTGTTGCCGACGGATGCTCCACAATCACTTTGATCTACAACCTTGTCCAATACCCAGTCCATACAAGCGTTGAAAAGTGATGGGGCAGGAATGCACCCTTGCCTCACTCCTGTATTCACAGGAAAGAAGCTGGATACACCTGCCCCACACTTCACAGCACTCTCAGTCCCAGAATACAGACCAGTTATCAAACCAATAGTCCTTGCAGGAATCCCTCGAAGTCGCAGAAGATCCCAAAGTGACTCACTATGCACTGAGTCAAACGCCTTCTTGAGATCAACATAGGCTGCAAGCATCCCCTGTCGAAACTCACGTCGGCGTTCCACCAGGACACGAAGCGCTAGGATATGGTCCGTTGTTGAATTACCAGGCATGAACCCAGACTGCTGAGGTCTCTGATGCTTCACCAGATGACTGCGAATCCGTGTCAGCAATAGATGGGCAAGCACCTTGCCTGGTACGCTGAGCAGTGTAATACCACGGTAATTGTTGCAGTCCTGACGGTCCCCTTTCCCTTTCCAGATAGGGACGACCAGCCCCCTTTTCCAGTCAGGAGGAATGGTACCTGATTGCCACACGGCAGTCAGGACAGCATGCAACCCGCGGATCATGGCCTCACCCCCAGCTTTGAGGAGCTCCGCACTGATATTACAAACACCAGCTGCCTTTCCACCCCTCAACTTTGCTACAGCCTCTCTGACTTCTTCAAGAGAGGGTGCGGTTTCGTCAATGGTTGGATCGGCATCCACTGCCCGTAACCAGTGGTGTGAAGCTGCTCAGTTGGAGGGTCCACCGTGAACAACTGCCCAAAGTACTCAGCCCAACGAGCCATCTGCCCATCCATGTCCGACACGAGGCGCCCATCTGCTGTTCGAATAGCACTCGCCCGAGAAGGAGACTTGGAACGGAGCTTCTTCAGGGCTCGGTAGGCGGGTCGGAGGTCATTAGCGTTCAAATGACCCTCGACATCCTCAGCGAGACTCCTGACATACCTCTCCTTGTCTCTCCCCATGCAATATGGTAGGCGTAAAAATCAAAGGCTCTTAATTCGAAAGATAAAGGCAAATAAACTAAAGTATCTAGAGGTCCTATGCAGCAACCAGGTTAAAACCACTAAAGTATTCGATACCCCTGATGGCTTTGCAGTACTACTCCTAAACGAAGACCATGCCGACATGATCTTTGCAATCGAGCTCAAACAAGAACTTGAGGATAATGGTGTTTCTCTTTTGATTCCACCAGAGCTGAGGGCCAAAAAGAACATTAGTATCAATAGAGAGACGACATAATCTTTGAAAGAACAACAGAGAAATAACAGAAGAAATAATAATGAAAAAATAAATGGATCGGAAATGACATTGAGTCAGTGTTCAAGATTCCAAGGTCTCCAACACCGAAGATAACATTTACATAGACTAGTATTGCAAACAGATGTGTAGAGAAAGACCTTCGTGCCTTTAACCTAAGCATACCAACATACGATATAAAGCAGGAAACATTCATCCCAGTCAAATGCTACCTGAGATGATATAGTCTCGAAGATTATCTGACCAAGGACTGCTCACAAAATAGCGACTATAAAATCTGCTCAGCATGCAGCACAGAAGGCCACCTTTGGCATCAATATAAAGAAAAAACACAAAAATGCATTAACTGTGCAAATGAACACAACACACCTGCTTGAAGATGCCCAAAATTAAAATAAATCATAAAGGAAAAAAGGAAACCAGAAACTGAAATGAAAAAAAACTGATCATGCAACATTAACTGCGACTGCAAGGCCAACTTCTCAACTCCCTGCTCAGCTTAGCACCTCAATAACCAACAATATTTATGATGATGACACATGCATCATGCACGCACACTATAAGAATATAAAGAGTCCAGGTACATATGAGGAGGAGCTCAACAAAATACTACAACTAAACAACCTACCTGGAATTAAAATACCAGAAAACCCTAACTGTGCAAACAATTGTAGTATGTCAAGTACCAGTTTATACCAGTCTGCAAAGAAAGAAACAAGCACTAAAAGACAGGACATAGCAGAGTGTGACACAGCTCAGGATGGTGCAATGACATTAGAGGTAGAGCGAGAGGAAGCATAATCACAATACATATATGTGATGCCCAAGACATTGGGCTCTAGCTCTATGCTAGCGAGGAAACCGGGTGGCCAGGGGGAAAATATACAACAAATGACTTGCTTAAAGTAATCGTCCATACCCAATTTTTTTTGCCTAATTATGTTGAATGTACATTCAAAACACCTAATCCACCAAAAATAATTGATTTCCAGGCCTTATTTCCGTAAAAACACGACTTTTGTAAAAAGCGCGCGAAAAATTTGTTCTTCCTCCAACAGGGCTACGCATGTTATTGATGACGTCACAAAAGGGACGCTCCAATGTAAACAACACTCGTCTGCCTCTGTGAGACCTGTCGGCAAATGTTATGATGAGCGATTGTAATTCGGTGTCAGACAGTGAATCTGTCGCTGTGATAGATTTAGAGTACGATGCTTAATCTGAGACCGAACTAAATGACGCTGCTCGCGTATATGAGGAAAACGAACCAGATTGTGATGGGAGCCCAACCTTATATGTTTGAGCCAGAGTACGAGGAGGATGAACAGGTGTTAGCGGAGCCTGCTGAGGTTCAACACTACTACACACACAAACACTTCTACACACACACACAAACACTACTACACACACACAAACACTACTACACACACACAAGCACTACTACACACACACACACACACAAACACTACTACACACACACACACAAACACTACTACACACAACACCACAAACACTACTACACACACACACCGCAGAGCGGGAAGAGGAGCCTCCCTTTTGCTACGTCACCGAGCCGTGGCGCATCGTCTGCCAGTTGCCATGAGCGTTTTCGAAGCTCGGGGAATTTACAGATTTTGTATTGCGGATTATTCAAAACGGCTGACTGGATGCAAGAAGTGACAACATATTGTTGATACACTCGATAATGGCTATACTCTAACTACATCAAATCAGGAATGATGAAATGGTCTGGACGATTACTTTAAAGGAATATACTGCGAAAAGTTATAATGGGCCTACACAATACCCGCATACGAAGAATATGTTTGTAATATGACCCGGGATTAAAAAATAAACCTAAATAAGTGCTAGAGGGTTTTGGATAGCGGGTTGTTCAAGAAGCTGAGGAGCGGGTTAGATGAGAGGTCACCTTTACAAAATTGAGATCCACGCGAAAAGAAACTCCATCACAATGTCTGACTTACTAATAATGCAACATAACGTATTAAATTGAAAGACCAATAAAGAACGCTTAATTACCAACTTTATGAACACAAACCCTGATTTGATATTAATAAACAGTCACGGGAAAAAAGACAGCGAGTCATTAAGAATTCCAGGCTCCCGTATACATAAAATTAACAGTTCTGCCACAATTAACGACGGATCGGCCACAGCAATTAGACATGATTTCCAATACAAACTCATATATGACTTCATAACAGACGTTATTGCAGTGGAGCTGGAAACAAATCTGGACCAATAGTTGCCACAACATACCTACTTACCATCAAGGAGACCCTATCTTCCTTTCCCAGATATCTTTCGTCTATTTAACAATAATATTCTTACATACATGGTCGGAGATTTCAGTGCCAGACACAGATGCTTTGGTAACAGAGAAAATAATACTGTTGATATTAGTTTAGCAGACTAATGGATCAAAGAAAACGTATACACCTTGGACCTCATTTTCCAACGTTTTATACGTTATCGATCAGCCACGACACCAGACAAAATATTTGCAAATAAACACAATTTTCTGAATACATACACAGAAGCAGGTAGCATTACTTACTCTGACACTTACCAATTTTGCTCAAACTTTCCACCAAACCCATTACCGTACCAAATTCGGAAAGGTTTTTTATTGTATAAACCAACCTAGGATATTTCCAGGAATAATTTATATATAAATATGACAGGTGATGATATTAACAATAATGACGGTAGGTGAACTAGAGGTAGAAACAAACAAATGGATGAAAGCAGTTAGAGAGGCAATGGAGAAGGCAATACCGAAGACACAGGCTATAAAAATACCCAGTTAAAGCCCAATCCTGAAATAAAACAAATTTAATTGTACTATAACACACTGAAAAATACAGCAATCACAAGTGGATGGAATATAGAACACTACAGAGAATGTGTAAGACTACGTGAAATCCTAGGACAAAAGTGTAGGGATGCTTTCAATTAGGATTGGGAGGATAAAGTTGGAGAAATAGTGATGGTATGTAAGGATACAAAGGCGTTTTGGAATAAGATTAATTAATCAAGAGGCAAGAACATATTCCAATCAGCTTACTTAATTGACAAAAACGGCCAAAACCACCATACAAACAAGGAAAAAGGCAATGTATTAGAAGAAATACGGAAAGATGTTTTCATGATAGCGGAGGAGGAAAACAGACTTTTTGACACAGCTCACTCATATCACATTGACACATACATAAACATTAACTGCAATAGAACATCATCACACGAATCAGTGGATTCATCCAGATTGAACAATAACAACCACATTTTAAGAGCAATAGAGGTAACATGACGTTAAAAGACATACGAACATTTAGGAATAAAGCCCCAGGGTATTCTAGATTCTAGAATATCAAAAATGTTTTATGAAAGCTGTACACCTAGAGTTATTACTAGCTTAACGAATATCTACAATGCACGTCTCTCTTCAGGCCTTTTCCTTCTAGTTTTAAAACAGCTGACATAAAAAAAATCATAAGGGAAACAAGTCCCCGCATGATCCAATAAGCTATAGGCCGATATCCTTACCTGAAGTGCCTGGACATTTTTTTGTGAAAAGATTATTAACACAAGATTAAACATTTTCCTAAATGATAACAACATAATCATGGTTAGATAGTTTGGCTTTATGAAAAATAGAGGGACCAGTTCAGCAATTGCTATAACATACGAAAAAATGGCATTGTCATTGAGTAATAAAAAAAAAAAATGCCTTCTGGTCCTACGAGATAAGCCTAACTCGTTTGATAAAGTATGGTACAACGGACTTAAATCTAAAATACTACAACTAGATTTAACTTACCTTCATTGCTGGAGAAGATACTCTGCGGCTTCATCGAAAATCCCACGGTTAAGATCACCATCGGTACTGAAAAGAGTAGAGATTAATTTATTAATCGGTGTACCACAAGGAAGTGCCTTGTCTCCAACCTTGCACATGCTTTATACCAATGACCTTCCAAATGCCGGACCAGGGTGTAGTGATATTATGTACGCAGATGACATAACTCAAATAATCACCACAGAGAGCAAATCTAAATCCATGCTGAAAATAAAAGCTGGAAGGGAAATACATGGGATCAATAGGTACGACAAAATGTGGAAAATAGAAACCTGTGAAGATAAATTCAAGGTAATTTCAATTGCACAATACAAAACAAAGGAAATTCATATCAATTGGAATATTATACAAAATAGCAAGAAAGGGATAATGCTAGGACTTAAAATTACATGCACAGGTATATTAGGACATATAGCTGACAGGATAAACACATCAAAAGATACTCTCTCAAATTTATACCAATATTACAATCTCAATCTAAAATTTAAAACAACAGTAGTAAAGACGCTAATCATACCCACATTCGAATATCCTGCAGCTCCACTCTGCTGTGCAACAAAGGCACAAAAATGAACATGCAATGGGTACTGAACAAAGCTATGAGACTTGTATTCTTTAACGACAACAGGAGACTTCAAATACAAGATATGCACGAAATAGCTATCAGTTAGCCTGTTAATATCACTCCACGAAAAAGCAATACAAATCTGGGAAACCATTGAAACTACACATGAAGAAACATACCAAAACCTACATGATGGCAACGCAAATTCACATGCATGGTTCCCTAAGTCAGAAAAGATACTAGAAGCCCCTCCTCCAAATCCTGTATATACCAGTTAATAAAATAAACCACTTCACAGACACTAAAATGTAAATCTATAAAATACTCAGTAGAGACAGAGCGACATTTGGTCCCCCTGCTAATTCAGATAATTTCATTCAAAAAATCTGCTTTAGTTATCTCTTCACCATGTTTGGCAACTTTTTTGTTCCTTTGGTTTTTTTATATATTCCATTACATGTTGTTACTGGGTATTAATTCTTGAAGGGCTTTTTTATTATTTAGGTTTTCATGGGTTTTTTAATAATAGTTTTTTATTCTATGTCAATTATTTCTTTTTTTTTTTTGTTCTGTTAATGTTCCCCTTCGTGCTGCCATAGGGTATTAATTCCTTTTGGGCCGTTTTCTATTTTCATTCAGGTTTTATAGGTACGTAGTACTAATTCTTATGGTTTCTTCTATTAGATAATTGTAAGCTATTGCTTTTGAATTTTGTGTTCTTTGTTTTTACCTGATGTGCCACAACTTGTCGTTATGGGGTATTCACTTTTAATGGGCTGTTTTTTATTTAAGTTTATAATCAAGTTTTATTTAATTTTTGAAGGGGTTTAGGTTTTATTTTTAGGGCTTATCTTTGGGGAATATTTTTTGTCGATTTCATTACCAGCCGGTTATCTCTTGGCTCATAATGGAATATTGCAATAAACAATAATACATTTCAATAATTATCAGCGTGGTCAATCCCACTCACTTTCTACGTCTACTTTATTTATTTTCTTCACTACTTCTTCTATATCATCTTATTTCACCCACTTTTCTATTCAACGCGAAAACGCGAGCTGTATTCCTCCGTAGAACCCCAGTAGAGTATATATATTATATAGTATATATATATATATTATATCTTTCTCTTTAACTATCTATCTATTCTATCTATCTATCTATATATCTATATATATATATACACACATTATATATATATTATATATATATATATTATATATATATATAATATATATATATATATATATAATTTCAGTATATATATATTATATATATATATATATATATATATATATAATGTAGAGTATATACAGGCAGGAGATTTTCTCTGAGACAGATCTCGTTAAAAGTGATAGCTAGTTCAGCGTTTATTATCTTCTTAAAGATATTTCTCTTTGTCTTAAGAGTGTCTTATTCTCTTTTGTAATCACTTTTATGACTTCGCCGTAGCTTGTCATGTTTGCTGTATCGCGATTTCGGGTCTAAGAACCCTTCTTCAGCAGCATGTGGAAGATGTTTTCCTCCTCAGGAGTTGAGGTGAGCATGATTAAGATGCGAGGTGAAGCGCTATTTATAGCCGGTCTGCCTGCCACGCAGCCTATTAGCGTCACCGGTGATTGGTAGATAGCTTTTGCTTTCTCGTCTTCTTGAGTGGGTGACGCTGATTGGTTGTTTGGTCTTCGCTTGGCTTTTCTGTGAGTAGGCTGTTATTTGCTTTTGTTCTTTCATGTGGGTAGAGCTTGTAGGTCGTTTGCCTGTACGTTAAGTTGGGATTGATCTCTTTTATGTACAGCGCTTCTAGGATGGGAAAGTCGCCGCACATCTGCACACATGTCACCCAATTCTGTATTTTCCTTCTAGAAATTTTCTTGTTATGATGATGCCATGTTGTTCTAATAGGTGACTTTTTGGGGCTCCGGAAGTTAGGTGGCAAGTAAGACGTCTATATATATATATATATATATATATATATATATATATATATATATATATATATATATATATATATATATATCTATATATAGATATATATATATATATATATATATATGAAATTTGTCACTAACCTAACCTTACTAAGCATTGCAAGCTATTGATGTATTTTAATCGTTAAATGCAGAACCACGGGTAAAAATGCCAAGTAAATATTGGTCCTGTAATATCGAAATCAAGAACTGGAACTGTCGCCTAAAATAGGAACTGTCCGCGGACGTGAAAAATCGGTAAATTTGTACTTTCAACCAGTAATTGAGTATGACGTCAAAAATACTCTTTTCCATGCATTATGGATGTGTTTAGACTAATGGGTCACATAAAAAGCGTCGAGATGCTAATTTTGCAGTTATCCCCCTCCATAACAACCTGGGGACACATCGGGAACGCAGGGTTTTGGGTGGGAAAATGGTAACTAGTTCTGTACTGATATATATTATGTGGATGACGTAAGATTTATCCGGTGAAACACTCTATGGGATAACATAACGCCCGAAAAATACATAGAAATATATAACCGATACAGTGTACGGGAATTATTTACCTATTCCTCGAAAAACTTCAACGGTAAAACTGTAATTTAATACAATACATGGACATTGGTTATGTTAGCTGACATAACTGTGGGCGCCCAGACCTCCAGTAGTTCACTAACCTAACATGGGCGTTTGGCTGAGAAGCCTAACCTAAGCACGGATAAAGGCGGTGATAAATGCAATATATGATGCATTTCGACGATTTGAGTGCAACCATCATATTAAACGCATTAAATACATTGGAAAATAATACTTTTAACCTCTTACTCAATTACTGGTTGAAAGTACCAAATACAAAAAAATGGAACACTCGCCTACGGCGGCGACAGTTCCAGTTATCGTGTTCATAATGTCTGTTTCTCCTTACGAACCTAACTCACTTCATTCACGTTACTTAAAGCCGTCATCACCCATAAAAAGTCACCTTTATATAATTTAATTGTCGACTGAGAGCCTCCCAAAACACAGAATAACATCGAGCTCTTATTTCGTGTCTTTGATGTTCACGCCAGTTTCCCCAAATGTGCTTCATCACCAAACTCATTTCATTCAACTTATTTAAGCCTCTCATTTTCCATAACAAGTAACATATGGATTATTATAATATCGAGAAGACCTCCAAGCCACAGAAATAGTGTACTAATATTTCATGTTCCTATAATGTTCACCCGGGTATTTACATTATGTGCTTCTCCTGCCAAAACCTAACACACTTCCTTTTATTTGTTTCATGTCCTAATCTTCCAAGGTACTTAAATTTCGAAGGAGCTAAAATCCGAAGTGGGAGAGTTCTGTGATGAATAGGAAGCCATATTGTATTCAAGTACCAACCAAGATTATTCAAGAGACCTCCTGGAGCAACTTTAGTCCTGGACCAAAGCAACACAAAAAACAAAACAGATGCATATCAAGGTAGACCAAATGTTTCAAGATTTTGCCTCGCGAGTAGCCGCCTAGGAGTCAGGCTGGCCGCCCCGATGAGAAGCCGTCTGCGTAGCTGTTTACGGCGCAGGTTGTGGACAAGCTTTCCTCGTTGTGGAGATGCAGCAAGCACAAGTTAAGTTTGCACCTACGTGCTGTTTAAGTGTTCCTAACAAGAGAAATAAAAGAGAGAGGAGAGAGAGAGAGAGAAGAGGAGAGAGAGAGAGGAGAGAGAGAGAGAAGAAAAAGAAGAAGTAGGAGAGAGAGGTGGAGAGACAGAGAGAGAGAGAGAGAAAAGAGGGGAGGAGGGGAGCGAGAGCGAGAGAGAGAGAGAGATGAGAGACAACACAAAATATAGAAGAAAGAAAAGAAAAGATATGAAAGAAAGAGAGAAGAAAAAGAAGAGATAGAGCGAGAGACAAACAAGAGAGAGAGAGAGAGAGAGAGAGAGAGAGGGAGAGAGAGAGAGAGAGAGAGAGAGAAAAAAAAGAAAAAAGAAAGATTATAGAAAAAAAGAGAGAAAGTAAAAATGAGCGAGACAAAAAAAAAAAAAAACAAAAAAAGATGGAGAGAAAAGAGAAAGAGAGAGAAGAAAAATGGGGGAGGAGTGGAACCTGGGGGAGTAGCCACGCAATATAACTCAGTTTACCCTGTAGCCAGTATAATTAAGTATACCTTTGTTCCAGTCCGTTTTCCTTTTCCTTTTTTACCGTTCTAGAATGGACGGACATGGTCAGAAATTCTATAAATTGTGAGCAATGCCACGAAAATATTCAAGAACCGGGGTGGTGTCATACTTCTCAAACGAACGAGGTTCTTCAGGCGTTGATTGACATACTCGTACTTTTTATTGCTGGTGACAAAGCAACTCCAGCGTTGGCGTGATCAATTAGGAGTTTGTTGTCGGCCTGCTTTTTACGCAATCGGTCTACAAGTCGACACAGAGTTGGGTGTTTAATGGCGACTCGTTGGTTGAAGGCTCTGTGCCAGCCTTCTATCGAGTTGTTGGTGCGAGGCAAGTCTGGTAAAACTCTTTCGTGGACATTCCAAAGTTCTTGCGGAAAAGCATGCCGTCTTCTTCGTCCTCGCTGCACATTTCCAATCCACGTTGCCTCGAAATAGGCTAGAAAGTCTCCCAGGATCTCGTCCGTTTCCTCGTCCAGAGCAGACATACATAATTATTGTTCAAACGTGTCGCTAACATCTTGTAGAGAAACAAATGCAAGCGCTTGAAGTGAAGTTTAGGTTGATAATGATTGTTCAAAAATACCCTCACTAGTTTATGAAACAGTTGTTCGCTAGGCATCGTTCGTTGTTAGGCATAATGTCCGGTAGGCATAATGTCCGGTAGGCAGAATGTCCGGTAGGCAGAATGTCCGGTAGGCAAACTGTCCGTAGGCACATTCTCCGGTTGGCATATTGTCCGTAGGCACATTGTCCGTAGGCAAACTGTCTGTAGGCAAACTGTCCGGGTACCCATCACACGTACCAGCGACAATCCAAGCAAGTAGTCTATTGTCTATACATGTCTCACAGAAGGAACAAAAAGCCGCAATTTGTTTTACAGCACACAAAATGTCATCAAAACTTTCACCCTTTTCTTGATTGCGCAGGTAAAATTCACGCCGGTATAACACCATGTTGTGTCGGCTTCTTAGGTGCGCCTCCATATCTTCTATAATAATATAAGCGAAAGTGTGTCTGTCTGTCTGTGTGTGTGTGGTATAGGTTCCGCCCCCCGTGGCGCAAACACCTCATATGGCACATTTTTGGAATCAGGTTGACCAGGGGAAGGTCATAAGCTCACTTATGAGATGATCCGATCACTTTTTTTTTTTTTTTTTTTAGCAGCCTATTAGCGAGAATTGTGAAAACAAAAGTGGGTTGCGAGAATTGAGGAAGCCTTGATGTAGGGTGATGGGTAATGGGTGAGTGAATGGGTGGGGTGATGGGTAATGGGTGTGGGGTGATGGGTGAGTGATGGGTGGGGGGTGATGGGTGTGGGGTGAGGGATAGGTGGGGGGTGGGTGATGGGTAATGGGTGAGTGAATGGGTGTGTGGTGATGGGTAATGGGTGAGTGAAGGGGTGGGGGGTGATGGGTAATGGGTGAGTGAATGGGTGGGGGGTGATGGGTAATGGGTGAGTGAATGGGTGTGGTGATGGGTAATGGGTGAGTGAATGGGTGGGGGGTGATGGGTAATGGGTGAGTAAATGGGTGGGGGGTGATGGGTAATGGGTGAGTGAATGGGTGGGGAGGTGATGAGTAATGGGTGAGTGAATGGGTGGGGGGTGATGGGTAATGGGTGAGTGAATGGGTGGGGGGAATACATAAATTTCTACATCCATGATTTCAGGAAAGTTAAAAGGGGCTATCTGGAGAGTCCATGTTTGGTGGGCCGAAGGCCCACCAAACACAGGTGGTGGGCCAAAGGCCCACCAATAGCCCTCCGCAGGAGCTAGCCAAAAAGTCCGCCCGGAGGGCGGCTTTGCGGCTAGTCATCGATAACTGTCGTCAGATCTGCGTCCTCTGCTAAATCCAGGCCATACCTCAGCGTACGTGTCAATACTCGTCCACGAACAACCGCAGGGCCATCTGCTGCTCTGAGGGTTTTAGGGCAACTATACAGGAAAGGCAGGCGTAACCCTCAAACCTATGCCATCATGCGTCAAACTCCTTAAGTGACGCTGACGACGTGAGGTAAGGAGCAGTTACGACACAGTTGTGGAGTTTAGTTTATGGTACTGAACCATTGCCGGAGCACCATGAGCACCTCCATCACCCACTGTGGCCCCACAAACCTCACGGGGAGTGGCAATGGTCGTCAGCAGAGACTAACTCCTGCTGACGGATTTCCTCACGCCTTTCTTGCTGCTCCTGTACGAATGCGACTTAACTCCATCTGAGACGAGTGGATAGTAGCCAACTTTTCCAGTTGTTCCTCCATCCTGGCGAAGTGGAAGAGAAAACACTCACGCGCCACTCTGCACTAATCTTGCGCACGCACTTCACTACGATACATGGGTTAGGCACTCGTATCCTACTCACTCCGTCATGATTGGTTTGTATTCTGGACTTTAGGCCAAGGGAAATACTAAAGTCCTTTTCCCATGTTTTGTCGAATGCAGTGCGATATATACAGTGTTGTGCGTGCGGGTACGTACAGTATATCCGGCGTGGGTGCTCGAAGCAATGGCGGAGATGTGAAGTGCTGGATGCCGATCTGCTACTCCCGCACCTGGCTACCCTGATACCAGAGGTTGCTTCTCATTTACGCCGAATCATACTAGGAGGGGCAGCTACTAAAGTTATAGTTGATTTACTAGGGGACAGCACTCTCTCGTGAAACAAGCTGGAATAAGGAAACAAGCGAATTCCCTCTTCTCTTTCACGCAACTATCATACAATAATGTGTTGGTAGAAAATGATGATGAAGTTAGTTTTGAAAATGTTTATCATGTACGTATACTGGTGAAACACTCTCTCTCTCTCTCTCTCTCTCTCTCTCTCTCTCTCTCTCTCTCTCTCTCTCTACCCGCCAGGGTGGCGCGGTTGGTAGAGTCACGGATTCGCGTGCAGAGTCCCTGCATTCGGTCAGCGGTTCGAGTCCACCAAGTTCGTCCTGACGTGGTGGCGCTTTGTATACTCAAAAACCTTGTAGTTGGTACTTGCAAAGTGTCTAGATAGGATCAAAGTATCTTATCTTATCTCTCTCTCTCTCTCTCTCTCTCTCTCTCTCTCTCTCTCTCTCTCTCTCTCTCTCTCTCAGCTGCTTGTAAAATATTTCAGTATCGATGCATATATTATATCAAAGGATCGGCCTCGCTACTCCCTGTAGTGATTGGTGCTCGCCTTATTCGATGGTTTGCCATCATCAGACAAAAAACGACGTCTCGACGTCTTACTTGCCACTTAACTTCCGGAACCCCAAAAAGTCACCTACTAGAAAAACACGGCATCATCATCAAAGAAATTTTTAGAAGAAAATAAAGAATTGGTCGACATGTGCGCAGATGTACGGCGACTTCCAATTCTAGAAGCACTGTACATAAAATATATCAATCCCAAGCTTAACGTACAAGCACACGACCTACAAGCTCTCCCAAGCATGAAACGAATAAAGGGTAATGACAGCCAACCCGCAGAGACACAAAGCAAGGAGGAGCAGAAGTCAGCAACCAATCAGCGTCGCCCACTCATACGCGCAGCCGCAAGACTTCTTTAATTTAAGTAGAGCCTCACGCTGCACCTAAATCATGCTCACCTCTACATCTGAGGAGATAACATCTCTAACCGCTGCTGAAGAAGGGCTTATGACCCGAAATCGCGATACAGCAAAATGACAAGCTACGACGAATTCATAAATTTGATCACTAAAGAGAATAAGACACTCTTAAGACAAAGAGAAAATATCTTGAAAAAGATAATAAACGCTGAACTAGCTATCACTTTTAACGAGATCTGTCTCAGAGAAAATTTCCTGCCAGTATATACTTTAAATATCCCTAGTGATGGGGCAGTTAGTAATAACACAAAACGCCGAATGAGGCCCAGTAACGAAGAGACAAAGAACCTCATGAAGAAGAGAATAGGAGAGCTGAATACTAAGATCCAAGAACTCCGGCCTGTATACCTCAAGAAAATCTCCTGCCCGTTATACTTTATAATATATATTATATATATAATTATAATATATATATATATATATATATATATATATATATATATATATATATATATATATATATATATATATATATATTATATATATATATATATATATATATATAATATATATATTATATATCTATAATAATATATATTTACTATCTTATATTATATATAATATATATATATTATATATATATATATATAAATTACCATTATATGATGATATATATTACTTATATTTAATATTAATAATTTGATATATAATATATATAAATTGATATGATATAGTATATATATTGATATATATATTATATATATATTGATTGATATATTATATATATATATATATCTATAATGAATATAAGCGAAAGTGTGTCTGTCTGTCTGTCTGTGTGTGTGTGTGTGTGTGTGGTATAGGTTCCGCCCCCCGTGGCGCAATCACCTCATATGGACACATTTTTGGAACCGGGTTGACCAGGGGAAGGTTTTAAGCCCACTTATGAGATGATTCGATCACTTTTTTTTTCCTTTTTTTTAGCAGCCTATTAGCGATAATTGTGAAAAAAAAAGTGGGTTGCGAGAATTGAGGAAACCTTGATGTAGGGTGATGGGTAATGGGTGAGTGAATGGGTGGGGTGATGGGTAATGGGTGTGGGGTGATGGGTGAGTGAATGGGTGGGGGGTGATGGGTGATGGGTGAGGGAATAGGTGGGGGGTAATGGGTAATGGTAAATATAAGCGAAAGTGTGTCTGTGTCTGTCTGTCTGTCTGTCTGTCTGTCTGTGTGTGTGTGTGTGTGTGTGTGTGTCTCGTATAGGTTCCGCCCCCCGTGGCGCAATCACCTCATATGGCACATTTTTGGAACTGGGTTGACCAGGGGAAGGTTTTAAGCCCAATTATGAGATGATCCGATCACTTTTTTTCTTTTTTTTGCAGCCTATTAGCGATAATTGTGAAAAAAAAAGTGGGTTGCGAGAATTGAGGAAACCTTGATGTAGGGTGATGGGTAATGGGTGAGTGAATGGGTGGGGTGATGGGTAATGGGTGTGGGGTGATGGGTGAGTGAATGGGTGGGGGGTGATGGGTTGGGGTGATGGGTGATGGGTGAGGAATAGGTGGGGGGTGATGGGTAATGGGTGAGTGAATGGGTGTGTGGTGATGGGTAATGGGTGAGTGAAGGGTGGGGGGTGATGGGTAATGGGTGAGTGAATGGGGGGGGTGATGGGTAATGGGTGAGTGAATGGGTGGGGGGAATACATACATTTCTACATCCATGATTTCAGGAAAGTTAGTAGGGGCTATCTGGAGAGTCCGTGTTTGGTGGGCCGAAGGCCCACCAAACACAGGTGGTGGGCCGAAGGCCCACCACCAATAGCCCTCCGCAGAAGCTAGACAAAAAGTCCGCCCGGAGGGCGGCTTTGCGGCTAGTATATATATATATATATATAATATATATATATATATATATATATATATATATATATATATATATATATATATATATTATATATATATCGTTGTGTGTCGTTGTCGCGTGTGGTGTCCTTTGTGTCGGTTTGTTTCTCACTACATCTATATTACAACTATCTTAATGTGTGAACTTAGTCGTTTTAAGTGTGTGCCTGCTGTATCCCTTGTATTTCCATCACTATAAATAATGTAACTAATGCCTATGTATGTATTTATCGATGTAAAATAAAAAAACTGTATTCTGGTCTCTTTTGTGTTCCCAGGTCTAACGTGATGGCGTGTGAAAGACGATCTACGGACGTGGTATGGCTACTGGAGAAGCTCCCAACATCGTCAATCCCGGGGAATCGTCTTCAGTCGAGAGGCGAGGTTCTCCAGGTGTTTTTGTTCCACCACAAGATCCAGAAGGAGGTTCTTTTTGCTGCAGCAGCTTCTACCGCTGAGAAGGTCTTGGAAGTGTGGCGACGTGCGAACATTCCGACGTCGGGTGTGTCGTGGGTGAAGAAGAAGATCCTCAAACTGTACGAGGAGTACGGCGTCTTGGCAAAATCCATGTCACGGAAGACAGAGACGGAAAAAATTTGAAGAGATGCATTTCAGAGCCCAGCCCGAAGACATGTTCGAAAATCGCCGCATTCCAAGGCAATTGAAGGGGAAAATCCCCGGGGAAGAAAGGCTTTCCCTTGGGGGCTCAGAGGGAGGCCCGGCCCAGAGTGCTCGTTTTTGGCTGGCGGGAAACGAAAGCTAAAGGCGGCGACTGAGGAGAAGGGGATTTAAAGAAAAAAAGGAGGGGAGGAGTTTTGGGAAGAAGAAGGAGGGCGGCGCTTCGTAAATCCATCTTTGTTTGGGTTGACTTTGGTTTTGGGGAGTCTTTTTACTTTCACCTCATCGCCCAAAACAAGAAACCGAGGACAGGACAAATTAAAACCCTTTTTCCCGACACCACAAAATGCCCACGCCGTGGGACCTCCTAAGGAAAAATTAAACCCTCCCCAAAAGGGAGTAAACCCCTTTGTTGGGAGCGCGACAAATCGCCCATCCCGGGGCCTTGGGGAAAATTTTCCCCCCCTACCGCTGCCTTGGCCACAAGGGGCCCTGGCCACAAACATCGAACTTATCACTGTGTCCCGTTTCTTTCAAATCCCACCTGGGCCCCAAAAGTCAAGAAACGCGAAAGAGTTTGTTATCTTTTCTCCTCCCCAAGCCTGAATTTCCCTTTTTTGGTCCTGAAATTTTTTTTCGGACGGCAGGGTTTTTTTACCCAGCCCTAGCGGAGGGAAAGGGACATTGGGGGAAGGAGGGTGGGGGGGTTTGGGTTTTCCCGGGGGAGGATGGGGGGGCTTCTGGGTTTTTTTCCTGTGTCTCCCAGACGGGACAGGAAAAGGGCTGTTTTTAAAACCCCGGTTTTTTGGGAACCCGGGTTGCGGGAAAGAGCTTGGAGGGGCAACATCTTTGGGAATGGCTTTGGGACACGACACGGCCAACACGGGGAGGGGTTTCCAAGGAGGGGTGTATCGGCTTGAACGTTAAAACCCGGGGAAAAACTGGGGAAGCCCCCTGGGTTTGGAAATTCCCGCCACCACATCCTGGAAGGTTCTAAAGGGGGGGGATTTTTGGGGTCCCCGGAAAGGTTGTGGGGCCCATTTTTTGGGGGCCCTTAAATTCGCCCTTTAAGAGGCCCGGGAATCGTAGGCCTACTTTGGGACCCAGACCCAAACCCACAGCCCCTGCACCGACCTTTTTGTCACCGACGAAGAAGCTCACCCCCTTGAGATCCCGGGTCACTTGAAACGTCCCCTTACTGTGGTCAACCCCCCAAAGACTACAAAGAGACACCCCTGCTCCGGGGCCCTCCCTGGGGAGGAGTCCCTACGTCCTTCCGTGCTCCTGGTGCTTACCAAGGCCAGAGGAGGGCCCCAAGGGCCCAAATCTACCCCCACCAGCTTTTCCTTTCCCCAGCTGGAGTTTAGCAGGGGGGATTTTTAAAGGGGAAAAATTTGGTGGAATCACTTTCATTTGACAAGGAACCAGAACAGAATGTCCCTGGACTTGATATCATTATTTTTTATCTACAAAATTCCCCAAGCCGGGGAAAAAACCCTAATATACTTATATATTTTATATATATAAATAAATTATTAATATATATATATTTTATTTTATATATAATATTTTATATATAATATATAAAATTATTTTACTAGCCGCAAAGCCGCCCCCCGGGGCGGATTTTTTGGCTAGCTCCTCGGGGGGCCCTATTGGTGGGCCTAAGCCCACCCCCGGGGTTTTGGGGGGCCCTTTCGGCCCCCCCAAACACAAAATCTCCAGTAGCCTTTTCTAATTTTCCCCCCTGAAATCAGGAGGGAAAAATTTTTAATGTATTAACCCCCAACCCATTCCCCTAACTCCCAACCCTTTTCCACTCCCCATTCCCCATCCCCTCCCACCCATTCCCACCCATTACCCCCCCAAACCCCCAAATTCACTCACCCATTACCCACCCACCCCCCACCTTTTCCCTAACCCATCCCCCCCCAACCCATCACCCCCCCCCCTTCATTTCCCCCCAATCACCCCACCCCCTTTTACCCATCACCTAAACCCTTTAAATCCCCCCCTTTCCCCATTAGGGTGGGCCCTACGCCGTAGATCCAATGAAAAAGGGAAACAGAATTTTTGAATTTGGCGGGGTTTTTTTCTTATGTAGAATTGAATTTTTAAGGGGGGTTTTGGGTCCTTTTTCCCCTTTTGGGTTTTTAGCACTTCTTCCCTTATGCAAAAAGGGACTTTTATTTAAAAATCCCCAGACATGTTTAAAGTGCGATTTTGTAGGGGAATTGCTCAAATCCCAAAAAATAAAAGGAGATAAAATCGTTTAGAATTCCATTTTAAACATAAAAAATTTGCATGCCAAATTTGGAGAAAAAAGAATTTTTTGTTATACGGCAAAACCCAAAACCGGGGTTTACCAAAAATTTTGGATTGGGTTCGATGGGAGGAAGGACAAAAACCGGGGCGAGGGGTGCCCACAGCTAGGGGAAACTGAAAAACCCAAGGGTTTGATCAGGGAGGAGCATGAGTCAGGGGACAGGGGGAGCCTTTGGGAAAGGGGGTACCTTTGGCACTTTTTTCAGGGGACCCGGTTCACCGGGAAAAGCCTGCTTTCAAGGGGGGCTCAGGCTCTCGAAAATCTGCGGGGTGACTTTTGCCTCCACCGACCCCACTGATCGTACGGGAAAGGTAAATAAACCCTGGGGCCCAAACAGGGGGGTTTGGAAAAGGGTGGAAACCACCCCATTTGGAAGGAAAAAACTGGGCCCGCAAGTCTTCGGGGAGTATATCGTGTTCCCACAAAAAACGAGTTGCCCCTGCACCACCTTATCCCAGCACCCGGAGGGGGCCCCCCCTTTCCTGACACGGGGTTTTTCAGGGTCCAGTGTGCAGTCTGCTGTCCAGCGTGAATAAAGAGCAGTAAAACGCAGATTTCCCAAGGAGTGCTACCGGGTGAAGATCTCACGGGAAAAGGGAGATATCCTGGTCAACTTCCCCAAGACCAGCAGGTCCCCCAAACCAGCGGGTCCGGGCTGGGGGGGGGCGGGGCGTTCTCCCGTCCGACTGCAGGAGATCAAGTTTTTGGCAAGGTGTCCCATTTCCAGAGGGCTCACCACAGCCCAGCCGCCCTTTGTACGGGCCCCAAAAAAGCAGGGTGACGGGCCCCAAAATTTAAAAAACCCGGGAAAATTTAAGTCAAGTACGGGCCTGCAGGGTACTTAAAAACTCTCCCGCGACATCAAGGTTCACTACAGACAAAGAGGAGGGGCCCAAAAACACTTTCCTCAGGGAAACCTCAAAAGTGATGAGGTCGCAGCACAAAAAGGGCCAAACAGCTGTGACCTTTTACGTGCGGACAAGGGGCCCTCATTCGCACAAATTTAGAAAGTGTCCCCCCTCCGCTGATGGGGGAGTCCGAGTGGGGACGGGCCGAAAGGTTTTCCGGACCCAGATTTTTTAAGCCCGAGGGGGCGGTGAGGAGTATGGGGGGGACCAGTGGGAAGACCTGCATCACACCCCAAAGGGGCTTGTCACCCCCAGCTTGCAGACAATGAAACAGCTGGCAGCCTGGCCAGGTGCAGAGCCGGCAATTTTACCGTTCACTGTCCGGGGGGCAGATCCAGGAGAATTCCCGGTCAAGCCGTAAAGAGGGGTTCCCGGAGTTCCCCTAACCCACACTCTTGGCAAACCAAAGGGGTCGTGAAAACAGGGGAAAGAGGCTGCGGAGCCCGCGGTGGGGCCCCAGGCCACAACGGGTTTCCCTCCCGGGGTCGGGCCCCCCACCGGGAACCAATTTCCCCGCCCTTTAGGTTTTTTAAAAAGGACATGATGGATTTTTCTAGGCCAAAATAAGGCTGTGACACTGTGTAGTTTCCTGATTTTAACCCAAAAAATCAAAAGAGCTTACCACGCCATTTTTTTGGAACTCATACTGGGGCATGATGCAATAAACGGACCAACCACACTTCGGGACTCCCTTTAAACATTATTTGAATTTAAGGGGGCAATATAAAAGGGGCGATTTTGCATAGTAAGAATTGCTCAAAAAAGCCCAAAAAAGGAAGCAGATAAAATCGTTTTGGTTCTATTTTTTTTAGGAAAAATTTGGGATGCCAAAATTGAAAAAAGAATTTTTTTTTATACGGCGTACCCCATTAAACCCCTTTTACCCCACATCAAAGGTTTTTATCAATTCTCGGGCCCAAATTTTTTTTTACCCAAATTTTCGCTAATTAGGTTTTTAAAAAAAAATAAATAAAAAATTTATCGGATCATCCAATACCGGGGGGGCTTACAATGGCATCTGGTCGACCCCGGTTTCCCAAAAATGTGCCCCTATGAGGGATTGGGGAAATGTGGGCGGAAACCCATCCGGAAAACACACACAGACACACACACACACAAATTTCGCTTATATTTTTAATATATATAAAAAGTAATATATATATATATAAAATATATATATTATATATATATATATAATTATATATATAAAAATATAATATTTTATATAATAATAGATTATATAAAATATATATATATATACGAGTTTTATATATATATATAATAAATATACTATATATAGTAAATTTATATATATATTTTAAAATTATATATTTTATATATATATATATATATTTAAAGCCGGACTAGAAAACCCCCCTGAGAAGAGACAAGGAGAGGTTTGTCAGGAGTCTCGTGAGGGGTTTTCGAAAGGTTTATTTTTAAAAGTAATGACCCCGACCCCCCTCCGGGGCCCTGAAGAAGCTCCGTTTTCCCAATCTCCCTTTTCGGGCGAGTCATTTCAACAGCCCGATGGGCGCCTCGTGTCGGACATGGATGGCAGGGTGGGTCTTTGGGGTGGTACTTTGGGGGCCCGTTTTTCCCCGGGGGGACCCTTCCCAAAAAAGCCCGCTTCACACCACTGGGTTTTAAAAGGGGTTGGGTCCCTCCCCCCCATTTTCCCCCAAAAAAACACCCTTTTCCCCTGGGCGAAGTTAGAGAGGCTTGGGAGCAAAGTTGAGGGGTTTTAAAGGCAGCTGGTGTTTGCAATATCATGCGGAGGGGCCCCCTCAAAGCTGGGGGGGGGCCCCGATCCTTGGGGGTTTCATGCTGTCCTTATGCCGTTGGTAGCAACAGGGGCCAAATTCCTCCTGAACCGGAAAAAGGGGGGGTGGTTTTGTCCCTATCGGAAAGGGAAATTGGGGGCCCCTCAGGACTGCAAAAAAATTACCGGGGGGTATTACACTTTCTCACGTACCAGGGAAAGGGGCTTGCCCCCTTTTATTGCTGACACGGATCGTAGTCATCTGGTGAAAATCAAAAAGACCTTTAAACAGTCTGGGTTCCCCCTGGTAAGGGGGGCAACAACGGACCGATTTCCCAGCGCTTCCCTGTCCGGTTTTGGAAAGCCGACGTGAGTTTTGACAGGGGTGCTTGCAGCCTATGTTTTTTTTTCAAAAGGCGTTTGGAAATCAGTTTCATCGTGAGTCACCCCGGGATGCTTTTTGCGAAAAATTTTTGATGATTCCCGCAAGGAAAGTTTGGGTTTTATAAATGGGCTTTTATTCTGGGGCTTTAGAGTGCTGTGAAGTGTGGGGGGGGTGTATCCACTTCTTTCCCGGGGAATTTCAGGAGTGAGGCAAGGGTCGTTTCCCTTTCCCCCCCCTTTTTTAAAGCTTGTATGGAATTTGGGGGTTTGGGCAAGGGTTTTAGATTAAAGTGATTGTGGAGCATCCCTCGGCAAACCAAGATCACTGCTTTTTTTTGGGCCCGGGTGGGATAAATCTTTGCGGTCGCTGGAGGTCCTGGTGAGGCTTTTCGAGGCACTTCACGAGGAGGCAAAGCCTTTGGGGGCTTAAAGGGCTCCGGGTAAACCCAAGGGCCAGGTGTTTTTTAGACTTTTAATGAAAACAGTAGAGTCTGTTCAAAAGCCTGTGGCGAGGAAATTGGGGTCTTGGGGAAAATTTTACATACCTTGGTACGCAGTCCAAAAATGACGGGGGGGTCCCTCAAGAAGTCTTACGGCGGATTGGCATAGGGCCCCCGGGGTTATGGGCTCGCTCAAACGGGAGTTTTTTGGCGTTGGGCGGTTTCCTGTGCAGGGAGGACAAAGATCCGGTCTTTAAATCGCTTGTGAAACCCCGTCTTACCCCTTTTGGTTGGGGAACATGGGGCACTAAAAATGACTTGAAGAGCGAATTTTTAATGCCTTTTTGGGTTAAATGTCCCTTTTTCGAATTTATGGGGTATCCTGGGAAAGATTACGTGTCAAATCAGCGATTTTCACCTTTAGACTGAATCGAGGGCCCATTAAACCGCTAGTTCTCAGGTTATATGGGCTGTGGGACGCACCCCGAAAACCATCCCCCCCATCGGGTTGATCTGTAAGAGACCCAAACCGGCGTGGAGGAGGCCAAGGGGGCGCCAAAAAGGGTCGTTTTGGGGCAAGTTTTAAATTTTTTGTCGAGAGCTGCTTGGTAGGGGAAAGGGGCCTGCATGGGAACTCGGCCCGGGGGACCCCCGGGAGGGGGCGTCGTGGGTGGGCGAGGGGGGCGCGCCCCCCGGCGTTTTGCCCCAATGATTTATAATATAAATATAAAATTTTTTTATATAATATATATATTTTAAAAAATATATAAAATTTAAAACGTAATAAAAATCCCCAATATTATTAATATATAAAAATATATTAATATTTTTAAATAAGAAATAAAAAAATAATATTATATAATATATAGGATAATATAAAAAATTTTATAATATATAGAAATTAAAAATAAGATTTTAAATATTTAATTTTTATAATTTTAAAATACGGATATAATAACCATATATATATAACACCTATATAATAGAATAAATATTAATAAATTATATAAAAATAATAAGGGTTTTTATACGTTAAAAATATACGGATAATTAAAAAGGGAATAAATATAATAATATAATATATATATAATATAATAAATATAATATATAAATATATATATATATAAATATAATATATATATATACAAGGGGTTAATATAAATATATATATATAATATTTTATATATTTTATATACAAAATACGGGATTATATATAATTATATACTAATTTTTAAATATAATTATATATTAATGTAAAAATAATTTTTTAACCTTTTTATATTATATATATAATATAACCATAATATAATATAAGGGGGGGATATATTTATAAATACGTATATATTATATAATTTTTTATTTATATATATTATATAAAATAACATATATAATATATAAAAAATATATATATATATATAATATATAAAATATTTTATAAATTATAAAATATATATTTTAATATATATTATATAATAAAATATATATATATATTTATTATATATTTTAAAATATATATATATAAATATAATATATATTTATATATATATTATAAAATCTAATTTTATTAATATATATATTTATAATATTATAATTTTTTATTTAAGGGAGAGATAGAGATAAGATAAATTAAATAATCTTTATACAAATAATTTATGATCTTTAATCTTAACCGAAAAAATATCAAAGTACAAAGTATATCTTGAAAGTTAGGTCTTGAAACATTAATACGATCCAAATTTTTTAATGTCTGAAGGAATTTTTAATCAATGCACTTTTTTTTTTTTTTCTTACATATAATTATTGATATTTCAGCGATAAGTTTTTTTAAAGCAGGGCATAAGTGGCTAAGGTGAAATTAAATTATATGGTGAAAAACAATTTGGGTAGTAAAAGGGAAATTTTAAAACCCTAATGAAGAAGAAAGGGGGTGAGGAGAGGAATCGAAAAAATATATGGCTGCAGGAGTAATATTTGGGGATAATAAAGATCAGAATGGTTGGGAAGGGAGAATAAGAAAAAGAGGTGAGGGGGAAAGATGGTGTCTGAAAAGTGTTTAAAATAACTGAAAATAGGGATGGATGGGAGAGAAGAAAAGGGGATGAGGATGGGGCTTTGTGAGACCAATTGAGTGGGGAGATAGTGATAAAACGTGGGGAGGATGGGAGCTTCTATGAGCTTTTTAAAAAAGGGGCTGTAAAAAGGGGTTTAAAGCTTAAAAAAAAAGGAATATGGGGTAAAGGGGCAGGGAGCACACTGGATATCTAGACGATTGAAAAAAAAAATTTACATCTTTTTGGAACGACAATAATATAATGAGCTAATGACAGTAAAACAAAGTCCTTATCACCTATGGACTAGTATAGCGAAAAGGAGTAAAAATCAAAAAAACTTAATACATTACTGAAACTTATTGATTAAAATTTTATGGGATCTCGAAGTCCACACACACAACACAACACACACACACACACCACACACACACACACACACACACACACACACACCACACACACAATCCGTGAACCCATCCGGGACTCGTAGGTAGTGGTTAGCACGCTGGGCTAAAAACCCGGTGAAGCCCCGGGGTTCGATCCCCGGGGGGAGCGAAGACAGAGGGGGCGGTCTTCTTAAAACCCGAGCTCCTGTCCACCCAGCAGGAAGGGTACCGGGTGTTAGCCGGGGGTTTTTTGACCCCCCCCCCCCGGGTGGTGGTTCCCCAACATAAGCATAAGGCGAAAGATAAAAAAAAATGTTGATATGGAGAGGGGCCATCGATAGTGCTCAAGCCCGTAAAATACAACTAGATGAATACAAATAGATGAAAACCACACATGGAAAACGAAATACCGCCTACATAAATTATCCGTGACGTGGGGGAGCGGAAAGATTCATGACTATCGGAACCCCTCGAGAGAACGGCCAAAATATCCACAAACGTCAAAAACCCCATTTGGGGGGGTTTTTGGGTATTTATAAAACGATATTTTCGATTAAAAATGAGAAATCCAAATAAAAAAATTTTTGTTACTTTAAAGGAGGAAAAGAAGGCGTGAGAAGCGAATACAAAGAAATACAAAGGAAGAACAGACAGAAAACGCCCCCCTGTCCAACGAGGCTGCCCTTTTAACTACTTTCTACCACTATATTTTATACATTTTAAGGAAAAATAAATGAAAATTTTAAGTCTCCCCCCACCCACCTCTCCCTTGGGCCGGGGCCCGGGCAGGAAAAAGGTAAAAAAAAACCAAACAGTATTAAAAAAACTGTCTGAAATTGGATGGAAAAATTTAAAAGGAGTGAATACTCTAAAAAAAAGCAAAACTAAAAAAAAAATAAAAAGTACGTAAGGCCGAGTAATCGAGTGGGGGAGGTATTTAAGTAATTATCTATGTTTTCAAAAAAGCCTCAACCGTGATACTATTAACTCTTTGTTGGGGGAGACTCAAATTTTAACAAATCTAAACAAAAAATAGTTTTCACTTCATGGACCGATATCGTTTTTACCAACGATCTTGTATCAAATACGAGTAGTACTTGTCCAAATAAATTTTAAAATAGTCTTTATGTTAAATTTTAAAAGCCATGTACATTTTAAAAATTCTTTAAACTCTCCTCGAACCTACGTTTTGAAAAACTGAAAAAATTTTAAAGATACTTTTCCTTCTCGCTTCGATGGCTTGTTATGAAAGCGGGAAATCATTTTAGTAACTTTTCTTTGACTCTCTCACTCATAATCTATTATGTGTGGGGTGCCCAAAACAGAACGAAAGAGTCAAATGAGGCGCACGATTGCATTGAAAAGGTAGGAAAAACTTTTTCAGACTTAATTAAAAGTTCCTAATAAATCATTTTAATTTTTAGCCCTTTACAGCTTTTGAACAATGTTTACGGGGCTTCGGTCTTTTGCTTATAATAATCCACAAGTATTTTTCTTCGGAAAAACAGGGGGAAATTCACGTCCGTCCATTGAGTAATTTAAATTTAATCGTTAATTTCAGATATGCAAAACTTTTTACATTCGGTTTAAATTTCATCTGCCACTTAATTTCCCAATAACCAAAGGAAAAGGAGAGGAAGAGAGGAAAAGGAAGTACTGGGAAACAAAAAAAGAATATATCCAGGAGGCCTATTTTTTTATAACGATAGACTGCTAAACTTATATGTAATACAGCTATCAAACTACATTTGGGAAAACAAATAAACGGATATCATCCCCGTATAGTCGGGGCAGATAGTGTAACAATTGGGGGGTTATACGTACAGCTGAAATTTGGCACATCAAGAAAATAGTCAATGAAAAATTCCAGATATGGACCCACCGCAAAAAAGTCCTAGGGTAGCCGGGGGCCCATTTTAAAAAAATGGCCGCTTTTTCTAGTGGCTAGATGGGGTCTCGTGCACCCCCCCCCCCACCCCCCCCCCCCCGAAATATACTTCTCTTTGGGTTCTATAGATGGAAACAATGTGTAGAAAATTATTTGCTATTTTAAAATATTTGAAAAATTGCCCCACGTATCTTTTTATGAAATTGGGCCCGCCTTACCAAAACCAAATTTCGCCTATATCCCGGCCAATTTTGCAGTAATGAGCAATAGGTGTCTAGACCTATGTTTTGAGGGAAAAAGCCTTTATAAAAAAACCTTTAAAAAAATGTGATCTTTTTACCCCCAAGAGTTTTGCATATCCCCTTTAAAATACATTTTTATGTCCATTATGATGATAATAAATTTTTTTTAATTTTTGAATTGTTATCGTACCATTTGTTCATATCTTTCATATTTTTTTTTTTTAGTTGGGTTTCGAACGCGAAATGTCTAAGTTTTATAGCTAGTGGATCCACTGCAACCGGGGACAAAAAGGGGCGCAGGTAAGACGGTTGGAAAAATTCTTTTTGTGCCAAAAAAATCACAGGGAAATTTTTGCAATCCCCAGAAATCCCAAGGGCACGATGTTGGGGGGTTATTTACCTTCCCTTCAACATCAGATTCAATGAACTTCACGAATTCGATCCCCACTAGAATTAGGACGCCTTGATGACGGGAAGGGCTTGAACACGTTTTGGAGAACAATGCCAAGTGGCAAAAACCTCCATAAAAAAATTCGATAATTAATACTCAACGAGCAAAAAAGGAATCACACGGGGTTTGCGCCCCTGAGCTACTTCATCCAAAAAATACATCGTAAATCGCTCATCATAAAGTGGCAGCATCGGATTTGTTTTTTATGCAAAGTGTGTAACTTCCGAACCACTCCGGGGGGCATCAACTTTTCGTCTAGACCCCCCGCGTACGAAGAGTCATTAGACCTGGGACGAGAGGTACTTGAAAAAATTTAGTGCTGGGGACAGGGTCGCACAAAGCAAAATATCATCCAAAAGGTGTCTTTTTTCATTTTACAACAAAACTAAATCATTACAAGAAAAAACAAAATGGACACAACTGATAAAGCAACCAGGGATTGCACTAGCCGAGTCTGTCTTTTTATCGATGAAACAAGATAGATAAGACATCCCCCCTGTTTTTAAAAATTTGCAGATCTCGTCAAACTTTTTCTAATCGTCTAGAAAACTTGGGGGGAGCAGCAGTCAAAACATAGCACAGATTTTAAAAAATCGTATCCGGGCCCCCAAATCCCAAAACCTTACGGTCAAAAGGGAAAGGGCGGATATACTGCTTGCATTTGATAAAGTTAGGACCTGCCCCCGTAAAGTCTGCAAAAAAAGACTAGGGAACGAAGCATATGTCTTGCAAGGGCAGCAAAGATAGTACGAGAAAATTTTCCAAACTGCAGCTACATTCACAGGTTCATTTGATAGGGCTGCAAGAAAATCAGTACCCATCACTTTGACTTTGGGGGCCATGATCCTCGACGGCCCCAACATAAAGTCTCAATCGGTATGTGTAACCCAAGCAACCCTCAGAACAGCTCAGTTGCTGCAGAAACAAAGCTCCATCCTCGCAGAGGGGGTTAGACTACTGGCGTCACAACAAGACAACAAAGACGAGAAACCCCTTTGCCCATCTACTGGGACTCACGCCCTGCAAGGACTGGGGAAAACGTGCCCTCATTGAGATGGTTTGATCTGGGGACTGTCCATCCCTATGACCGAGTGATGGCAATCTCCAATCCATGGAAACAGAGTGTGTGACAGTACCCGAGATGGGTGTGTGTCCACCCAATCAAAAGCGAGGGCTTTTTCAAAACGGCAGGGGTTTGGGATAATATCGACCACAACCAGCTCCACAACGCACAGTTTCCTTTCCGGTACTGGGATTCATTTCACCCCCCAGTCGCAAAATAATGGGGGGGGGACCCAGGGAAAAGCGTCCTGAACCCCATCTACTACCATACACTGTCAAAGCTCCCGATCCTACACTTGTTTCGTCCGCTGGGGTTAACTGGGAAGATCCTCCACTCCCAAAGGTGATGGTCCTTAAAATGAGGGGGCAGGAGACACCCAGGCATTGCCCCAAAGGGTTTGGGGTGAGTACTTTTTAACTTTCAAACATAATCCATCCAAAAGAACGTGATGCATAACATTATTGTTATACATAAAAAATTTTGTTTTGTTTTCTCCCAGTTCAATGTTTTTTCTTAATTTACAGAGGGTGGATACTGTAAAACCCGAGGTAAAAAGAATTCCAAAAGTACATAACTTTTTATGGGCACCCTCCATCCCGAGGGATCAGGACAAGATAATCTCCCGGGCGATAACAGCACATTCCCCCCTTTTCCCGGACGACTCCAAAGTCTTTTGGGTTGATATAAACTCCATGGACGGATTAAAAAAAAGCTGTGATGGAAGTAAACCAAGGACAGAAACCCAGTGATCACTGGGGATCAACCACTCTAAATCCCCAACGATACAGTGGTTTTGACCATCAACGTACGGGGAAGATCTTTGGGTATATTTTGGGGAGGGCTGCATAAGAGAGGGCTGGACAAAAAGTGATGGGAGACTGGCTGGAAGATGGGGATGGGTGGAACCCTGGTTCAGGCCAAATTGTTTCTCCTGAACGCAGCCCATTTATGCATGCATTCATGTTACAAGAACCCATGCGCATCAATGACGCAGCAGCTTTTTTAATCCTACGACAAAGTCTTACGCCCATACACGAGTCTCTGGAGTCAAAAGGGCCATCCTGAACCTTTGATGACTGGGTGGTAAACAAATTCAGATGTGCCACATTTTCCAATTCTGGCCATCACTCTTCAACTGGAACTCCTCCTCCTCTTAACGTTTGTCAAGCAGGACAGCAAAAATTCCCCTTTCAGGCAGCCTCACACAGCTTTCACCATGGTTTTTTCCATGGGCCACACAACTATGCCTGGGTGCCGTCCCATTCGAGAATGATGATCTTAGCAAGTCCCCACCCAAAATTTCTACGAATTCACCAAGGCAAATTCACAGTTCACAAGACAAAAAGAGTTTCTCACCATGGGCCTTGACCAGGCTTATGACAAAATGTGCTGCTGTGAAGAGTGACGGTGGTGCTATTGGACTCACTCAAAATCCCCAAAAACTCTAGAAGATGGATGGTGGGGTGGGCCGGAACTGGTTGAATGCTACCGGGGTTTTAAGCATCCATGGAGGGAGTGAAAATAAGGATTAATGAAAAACACCCACCAACAAACAAATAGTTCACAGGTAAACTTTACTCAACAGTCAAAATTTTGGTTAAAAATAAAAGAGGAAAAGGGGAAACCCCCCCTAGAAGAGAGTACGCTTGCTGCGGCTGGAACAAGAGACATTGCTGACCCCAAATTTTTTTCTACTGTTTTTAACAGGTGAAAGGAGATAGGAAGCAAAAGTACAAGACCTTCGTAGCAACCGTCTACGGAGCGGGAACCGTACCTCTTACTGAGCCAAAGGAAGAGAATAAACTCCCATTTTTTAGTCGAACTCTCCCCAAAAGAGAAATCCAAGACAAATTTGCAAGTAACTCGCTAAAAATACTGCTTTTATTCTCAAGACTTCCTTGTGTCTCAAACACAGATGGTGATCTTGTGAATTTTCCGCCATGAAAAAAAAGCATTTTCCCCCGTTTTTTCTCAGCTGGGAATTTTTGACTGGGAACCAAATCAGATCTATTGGTGTGTTAGAGAGTTGGCCCGAAAGGGCAGAGGTGAGCTCCAAAACCAGATACTGACGTCAATATCCTTGACGGGGGGAGTGTTGGTGAACGTTCTGAAAACCCGTTGCTGCCCAAAAACCTTTGATGATTATCGCTGAAAAATATTTTTGCCAAAAACATACAAGGTCTCTTGCAAAAGGGCCCGTCGTGTGGCATAGTCGGGACCATACCGTGACAAAAGCCTGAAATCTCAAGCCAGGACAAAACTGGGGAAAAGGGATTTGAAAGGGGAGTTTACGGATCCACTGTTCTTCCCGGGAAATTTGGGAGCAGTTCCTGAGAATTGATGCAAAAAAAAAGAAGTTTTTGCCTTTTTGACAAAAAAACTCACACACTTGTATCGATAAGCAGATAGTCACCATGGATGGGTTTAGTGTGACGTGCATTCCCCCACGCGAAACCCGTCACTTGCCCCATGTTACCATGAGGAGGCGATACACAAGATGATACTCTCGCGGAAAGCAGTCTGCTGGGTTTTAGAAAATTTTTTTGCGTCGGTGGAACAGTATAGTGGTATTGGGGTGTGGCCGAAACAACCAAAATCAAAACCCGGACTTTGGGTGGGCCCTTTTGGGGAAGGCAGCACTTCAGGTTTTATTCCAGCACATGAAATTGCGCATTCCTCGGGCCCGGTAAGCAAAGGGCCCTCCCGATGTTCCATGATACACAGGGTGTGACTTCTCGTCTTTAATACACGGGGCAAGAAGACAGCCGGGGTACCTGGAAAGTATTTTACGAAATTGACGCCGGTTAGTTCATCTCTCCACGGGGGCAGCAGACATCTCTGATGACGTGGCAGTGCTCGAGCGGTTCACCCTCTTCTTACTCGCCACCAGCAATCTCGCAACAAGGGGCGAACTCGCAGGGATCTTCACGAAAAAGGACGAGCCATGGAAGCTTTCCCCCACCCGAGAGCCCGGGGACCCAAATCAAGAGGGCTTGTCACGGTGGCCCCTGCTGGGGAAACGCTCAAGGGTTTTTATGGTCTGTCCCCACCTGGGGATTGGGGGTGGGTCGTCCCCCCAATGGAAACCCCTTGGTCCTGCTTCCTGAAGCCAGCACTTATCAAGGGAGCTGATTTTTTGTAAATGCAAAAAGGGGTTCAAGGACGATGCAAGTACAAAAAGCTATTTGAAATGTACCCCTTTGTCCCGGGGGTGGTGGAGAAAATTGTGACGTATAAAAAGATCAAACTGGAATACCTAGTAAAATTCCGTTACAGTGCTTTACTCATGCTTAATAATGTCAATATCACTAATCTTCAACGTTCAGAGCATTTGTTTTTCTTTTTCATAATTGATATATATTTTTGGAGGGTGGGGGCATACTATATACGGGGAGCCTATTTATCATTTCACTATTTCTCTCTAAATCAAACCTCGAAACTTGTGAATTTCACTTATGAATAATTATTCAAAAAAGCGTTTCAAAAACAGTCCAATATTTTGCTGTAATTTTATTTAATACATAGCGAAAATTAGGAGAACTTTTGAGTTTAATTATTTTTTAACAAACTGTATTGTTGTAACGAAACTGTTTAAAATTTTCCATATGTTTTTTTCACTTAACCCAAATAAAATATTTCTAAACCAGGGATTTTAAAAAATTATGACCAAGTTGTATTTTCTCTTAGCCCCCAAATAATTTTTCTCAGGGTTTTCTAAAATTTTTTACTTTTAAGTCAGGGAGTAGGTGTATCCATCATAAGAGTGGGTTTATACGTACAAGATGAAAATTTTGGGACGTCATAGATAATAGTGGTTTTACTTAAAATAAAAAATGTACTACCTGCAAATAGTTAATTTGTCCTGTAAATTTTACTGGGAAAATAGCTCCTAAGCGGAGGTTTTTCCCAAATTGATGAGTAGCATTATTTCGCTCCCTGGTGGGTTAATTTACATTGCTTTTGGAACACAAATGCAAATTGGGGGGGGCATTTTGGAGAATACAATTATGGGTATATGGGTTTTTCTTCATTTCATTAGAACATAAAAAGCATTTGGTCGTCCGGGGTTAAAAAATCGGGTCAAAAAAGGTCTTTTGTAAAATGGCCACCCGGCACCATAGACATTTTCGCGGTGGGTCCATATCTGGAATTATTCATTAGATTATTTCTATGACTGTGCAATTTTTCATGTTGTACTCTAAACCCACAATTTTATGATGGATACCTATCTGCCTGCTAAAATGGATGGAACATCGAATTTCAGTTGATGAAAAGATAATGAAATATGGGTAACAAAATACCCCCTAACCTAATTAATCCGGGGGGTATTATTTTATAATATACTGTGGGGCAGCATCAAAACCCCTTTACTTCACGATACCGGGTTTTAGTATGTTTTTAAATGTAGTTATTTGCTGGGCCTCAACAACTTTGCTGGTATTTATTCCCACCGTTAACAAATCTGCTTTGAAATAATTATTTCGGAGATCTATATGAAACTCAAAATAACTTTTCGTTTTTTTAAAATCCTGCCGCACGGTGGCGCGCGATCGCACGGGCACAACAGGGCCCCCAAAATGAGGTATCTTTTGTAAATGTTTAAGGGGCTTTTCTATCATTACTCACGCCCGGACCGGGGTTTCTTATCGCTTTCACTCGCTCTCACTTTCGCTCACTTTCTCGTCCCCGTGTGGCCGCACTTGTTTTGGGCTTTTTCGAGAGAAAGAATATATAAAATATAATATATATATATAATATAATATATAAGAGGAGAGAGAGAGAGGAGGAGAGGAAGAGGGGAGAGGGAAGAGAGAGAGGGGGGAAGAGAGAGAGAGAGAGAAGAGAGAGAGGGAAGAAGAGAGAGAGAAGAGAGAGGGGAGAGAGAGAGAGAGAGGGGGAGAGGGAAAAAAAAGAGAAAAAAAAAAAAGGTTGTAATTTTATATTTATAATTTTATTATATTTTTAATATATATAATATCTATATATTATAATTATATATATATATATATAGTATTATTATAGGAGAGAGAGGGGGAGAGAGAGAGAGAGAGAGTGAGAAAAGAGAGAGAAGAGAGAGAGAGAGGAGGAGAGAGGGAGGAGAGAGAGAGGAGAGAGAGAGAGAGAGAGAGAAGAGGGAGGAAAGGGAAAGAAGAGAGGGGGGGAAAGAGAGAGGGGGGGAAGAGAGAGAAGAGGGAAAAAGAGAGAGAGGGAAGAAGAGAGGGAAAGGAGGAGAGAAGGGAGGGAGGAGGAGAAGAGAGGGAAAGAGAGGGGAGGGAGAAGAAAGGAAGGGGGAAGGAGAGAGAGAGAGAGAGAGAGAAAAAGAGAGAGAGAGAATGTTAAGGGTGAGAGGAGCAAACACTCGCAGCTGGAAACCTGGATTTGTTTGGAATAGCCGGGAATGCGGGTTTTGGATTTAAAGGGTGTAAATCTAGAAAAGAATCGCCGAGGGAGATTACAAAAGCTGTAAGTTAATTTACTGGGGGGGGAGGGGGGTGGGTGGAGAGGGATGTGGTGGAAATTAGTTGGGAAAAAACCGAATGAAAAAAGGGAAACTAGATGAGCGAAAACAAAAGATATAAGGGAATACAAAGGAATAGGACTGGCAACTAGGGAAGCTTTTGTTGTTTGTTTTTTCCCAGGGGCCAGTCCCTTTGTGGGGCATTTTCCCATTTCATTTACCTTTTGACACAAAAAAATACAGGAAATAAATTCAAAATATCCGTCCATGATCGCCAACAAAAATTTTTCCCGAAAACCCAAAATGTAAACGTTGTAACGTTTTTATTAAAAGTGTTTTTATACCTCACACTGACGAAACTGGGTGTTGAATATGCTCGTTTTGGGTTAAAAAAAGATAGCGCCTCATGTCCCCAACCAATCAGAACGTGCTCAGGGAGTATTGGAGTAACCGTCACTTAATTAAAAAGGGTTTTTAGTAAAAACATTTTCAGTGGGCGCACTTTTTTCTATTGAGGCCCCTAACGTAGTTTCCTTTTTAATTTATAACCATTAGACGATTTTTAGTATATAAATATAAGCAATATGTTATAGATATGCCCAGTTTAGTACCCTTGTCGACTATCAAATTTGTAATATTCAGTTACTTTTCGTAAAGTTATCGCTCGACAACATACAATTTTTATAGCAAAGAAAAGATATGGGTGTGAAGCGGTCGGTTAACAGTAACAAAAATTTGATTGTTACCATGGCTGCAGCTATGATAAGAGAACACGAAAAATGTCCAATTCTAAAAAAAAAAACAATATAAGTATCCAATTATATCAAAAAATGAACAAAAAGTATCCATTTTTTGGCCTATTTAGCAAGTTTTTTGGGGAGGTGTTGGCCGAGTGGTTAGCTTTTGGGAGTGGTGAGGTCGCGGTCGCGAGGGCGAATCCCTCCGGGGCCAGCACTTTCAGCTATCTTTAACGCGGTGGTCGGATGATTAGAACCTGGTAGTGGTAAGCTCAAGGTCCCAAGTTAAAGTCCCACCAAGTGCAACTGTTTCTTCCATTTGAATCCATCTTCCATTGATCCGGGTGGCTGAAGCTACGCACATGCTGCCCATTAACCTCACCTTCGACTGTGAGGATGGTGGAGAGCATACAAGGGGCAGCATGGGCCTCAAATCAGCACAGATGCCACTTAGAAAATTCACCCTGGGCCACCACGGGGAGGGCCAACCGTCCCAGCCCTTCAGAATATGCATGGCCAACCACCTGAGCCCTAATGGAAGTACAAAAAAAACCTAAGGAAGGAAGATATAAACCTACAGATGTTATAGCTTCCAACGTAAACAACTAAATAATTTCTTACCCATTTCTTCAGCGTCGTAAAAACGTACTAGTAACTTAAAAGGGAAACAAACTATACTTTTCTATTCATAATGGAAACCCTGCATGGCGGACATGCGGGAAAGCAACGTCCTTTAGCGTACCCCCTCACCAGGGGCTGTGCGCGCAGCCGCACACGAATCATGTTCATACTCGAAACGGAACACACACACACACACACACACACACACACACACACACACACACACACACACACACACAATATAGTAAAAAACACACATACACACACACACACCAGCTCTCAGTTGCTTTCCATTCATTCCAAATAGTTTAGGCCAGCGGACTATTTAGCGTCACAGTGGATGACCAGCTGACGAAAAGAAATTCGTCTCCAGCTTCGTCAGGACAGCCTCTTACAAGATGTACATGCTGCGAAGACTCAGGTCCCTCGGGACACCAGCACGAGCTAAGAGCTGTATACACTACCTTTATATTACCACATACATGTACACTTCCCCAGCGTAGTCGTCCACCCTAAACCTTACACAACAGCAATTGTTGGACAGAGGTCAGAAACGGGCATGCAGGGTCATCCTTTGCCCTGCCGACGCAGGCCACGACTGTACCCTGACCACCCTGAGTTTACCGAGTCTTTTTTTCTTTTTCTTTTTTACATTTATGCCTATAGTGCCTGTAGGCAGTGACCTCCAGGGCTCGGATGTTAGGCCCTGGAGGTTCACTTGAGGGCTGTGATGGTTGGCCCTCGCCTGTGGTTGCGCAGGCAGGATTTTTATAGTGACACCTGTGATTAGGCTCATGCCGCCTCCCTGTGTCCTCCGATGCACTCGCAATCGAAGTTAGAGTTATGGGCAGCATATGGGTGTTCTTAGGCCACTCGACGGTGCAGAAAGATTTTAAGTGGATTTATGGTTCTTACTCGGGATCGAACTCGGGTCACCGAGAACGGAGACGCCAGTCGGAGACGCTAACCACTCTGCTACCGCCTCCCCAATGAGGCTGTACACAAAGCGTCAGGAAGCATTACGGAAGTTCAGGGAAGGATTGTTGCATCATCCTCGAGACCATCACCTCTTCTCACCCAACGCCACACTTCCTATTTGCGCAACCCGACATCAATACAGGATCAATCCTATCAGGGCCCCAAGGACTGATAGATATCGGCACAACCAAAGACTACTGCATTTGGCACAGCGCCATCGTTCCTGCCATATACTCTTTCTGAATAGTATTATAACTCTTTATATTTAATGTTAGGTTCCTCCTCCTGTAAATAGCTTTCTTTTCTTTTTGCATTTCCATCTTTTCTATCATTTTGATTTGTAAACATATATTGATTTATGCAATATCAATACATTTTTAGATGTAATCTTACCCCCTATGTACATTTTCAATCCTTGACTGCAGTTCATATACACGGCTTATTATTATTACTATTATTATATTTTATATATTACTATTATTATTATCATTAATATTATTTTTTTATCATTATTACACACACTAACACATACACATACAAGTAGCTGCGTTGAATCAGTATTCAGTCCTCGTTTACTTATTACATTTTTCAAAACCTAAAGTCATGGTGTGTGTGTGTGTTCACATGTGCGTTGGTGTGCTTGACGGCATGACGTCATGGTACTCCGCCTACCGTCTTACTAATGTCAATCAATCAATCATTGGGGGCATACGCCGGGGAGCTCGTCCATCCTACGATACCACTCCCGGGGGTCACCACGCGCGAGTCCCCATACAGGCTCCCTTTCCATAACAAGCAACTCTCGGCAGGAAACATCAATTTACCCCAGCCACGAGCCTTGTGGGCGCCGCCTTGGCCTCCTCCACGCCGGATTGTTTCTTAAGGCTCCGTCACTCGATGCAACTTTTCACCCAGGGCGGTGAGGCGACGGGTGCCCAACCGTGTCTCAAAGCGCATGATGCGGTCACACGGTTGGACATTTGAGGTGCGTGTCTTCCTTCTTAGTATATAGTGCCCCCGAAGGGACACACTGGCTAACGAGGAGCCTATCAAAGATATGCGACGATAAACGTCAAGCGGGTGCGATATTACAACAGCGGTGGCGGCACAAAAGCTACCAGGTTATAAGAGCAGGTGTCAGCTTTTAGGGGCAGATTGATTCCACCAAGCGTCGGCTGCACACAGGAGCTACAGAAAACACCAGTCAGACGCGGAGTATTAGCAGTGCAGGTCAGGAGTAACAACGTTGTCTCGAATTACAGTTTCCATTAACTTACAGACTACGGATGTGAGGCTGATCGGTTTTTAGCTGCTCGGTTGTGTCAAATCACCTAATTTTTTGTATTGGAGTAACATTTCCAAGTTTCCAATAGCAAGGAACTTTACCGGAGTTTAGGGATTTCCTAAAAAGTATTGAAAGGTGTTTACAAATCTGGTGCCTCATTTCTTTTAAAACTCACGGTGCAATACAGTCTGGCCCGGGTCATTTGTTAACTTTGAGTGTATCTATTGCCTTGATTATTGTGTCCTCAATGAATTCGCAATTGATCAATGGAATATATTACTTTGATCGCAGCCTGCTTCTTCTATAGTCTATTTTTTTTATTATGGTCAAAATGCAGTAAGGAAGCCACGCCCCCTGCCTCCCTTTCTATTCTACGGGGCAACTGATTGGTGCATTCCTCGTATCATCACTACCAATCACAATATCTTCACTACTTAACAGCGGCGTGACCACTGGACAGAGGAATCTTCACTACAGAGGGTGACAAAATAAAAACCCTCTGTAGTGAAGATTGCTCTGTCCAGTGGTCACGCGCTGTTAAGTAGTGAAGATATTGTGATTGGTTGTGATGATACGAGGATGCACCAATCAGCTGCCCCGTAGAAAAAGGTAGAAGGCAGGGGGCGTGGCTTCCTTAGTGCATTTTGACCATAATAAAAAAAATTGACTATAGTTCATTTATATCTTCAACTATAGAAACATAGCAAAGTAATCATTAAATACTTCAGCCAACTCGATTTAATTATTAGCATGTTTACCGTGTTCAAGGGTAACCTTGGACCTATGTTTGCTGTGATAACTTTCCTCCTGCGCAGATAACTGAACAATTATTTAGGGTTCGATTTATTGATACTTGAAATATGTAATTCAAGATCTTTCTTATTTTTCTTTATCAACTTTTTCGTATCGCACTGTAGTCTTTCAAACTATATTTTATCATAATTATTCATTTTTAGATGACAAGTAATTACGGTAGGCCCGATTTTTCTGTAACAGCCCAGATTCAATTCGGCTGTTCCACCACTTGGGTTTATTTTGATCATTACGTGGACGTCTGTCTTTCACTGACTGGAACACAAGACTTTACAACATTATTCAAGATATAGTAAATTCCCCGATTTTTCTGATACAGCCCAATCGTTTCTGACCACCAACTCTTTATTTTGTTTACGGAGCCGTCAGGTGCAAGTGGTAGAGACGTGAGTTACCAATTGCACGTACCTGTGCATTCCGTCACGTTCGAGTCCTATTCGTTCATTTGATAGGTCACATAACTTGTGTTTACTGACAAAATCCTAGAACATGTCTTAAATCTTACCTTGTTTATACAGGAACATTTCTTCATCGCTAACACTTTCCCTATAAACATCGAAATTTATATCAAAGGACACAATTCTATGATTGATTGTGCCAAATTCAGGGCAATATTCACATTTTTTACCAAATCGGCATTTGTCGAAAAAACTAGGTCCAATATGCTATCACCTCTCGTGGGTTTGTGAACATGCTGAGTTGACAAAAATTTTAATACATCGCTGTAGAAATCGTGATCCAAATGAGAGTTTAGCGATTTCCCCAGGAAGGAATGGCTATATTGAAATTACCAAAGATAACGCAATCGAACTCATTACTCATTTCAATAAATTGGTCGTATCTGTCTGTCTATCAACGTCACTTCTGTGAATTGGGGATCTACAGATGCGTCTGATTATTTTTTTTTTCGAGCGGATCTTTAGGTGCAAAAATGGAGAATTTACATTATCAACCTTCTCGTATTCTATGACCGTTGGACTGGCTGTTACATAAAGTAATGCTCCTTCGCTTGTTCAATTATTTCTTTCACAGCTAATCATTAAGTAACCAGGTAAATTATATTCACCCAAAAAGATTATATTTGTAGTGTTGAACCAGGATTCTGATATGACAATAAAATGATAATCTTAAATCAACAAGGACTTCGAGGTCTGAAAATTTATTTCGGATGCTGCGTGCATTGAATATACAGGCTTTTACGAAATTTTGTACCGAGATCGCATCGTGGGGGCGGTCATTTACGTCAGAGAGGTAAGGAGGAGGAGGAGGAGGAGGAGGACGGCGAAGGTTAAGAATAGAAATAATAAATATGAAAATACTAAAAAATTTAATAATTGTAATAGTTAAAATTATTATAATAATAATAAATATGTTAATGGTAGTAAATATGATAATTATAACAACAATAACCAAAAAAATACGAAGATGAAGAAATAAGTAAAGGGAAAAGAAAAAGTAGAAGAGGAAGAAGAATAAATACAGCAAAAAAATAAGAAAAATAAGAGCAAAAATAAGAAAAGAAGAAATATAGGAAGAAATGAAGTCGGAAAAAGACTAGGAGATAATTAAATTAGGAGGAGGAGAAGGAGGAAGAGAAGCCAACACCGTTGCATCTCGTTTAACAAGCAATTTGGGCGCGCTAAATGACGTGGCGGGAGCGCTTGAGGCAGGCTGAGGCCCAGCCCGGCTTACTGGCTTCGAGGCCAGCATATTTATTGGTTTACTGTTTCACCAGATTCTCGGTTCAATGGCTTACCGTGTTATTACGTGGTGTAATGGTTTCTGGCTTATTAATCGGATGTATTAAACGCTTAATAAAATTTTGAAAACTAGGACTTTGCACCTAGACCTCCCACTAAACTGAAATTTAATACCAGGAGTACTTTCTTTTAGGTGGGCCCCGAGGTGGCACAAAAGCGAGAGGACAGGTTACACATATATGGTTGCAATGTGAAACGGAACCAACGGTTCCCAACCGAAACTAATTTAACATAATAAGCTGACAAATTCGAGATTAAGAAAAGGTCAGGAGTGTTGGGAGTGCCTCTAATGTAGGCAGGAATACGAGTAGGGTGTAGTTTTATTGTTTTTGCCAATTCCCATTTACTTAGATAGGAGAACACTATATTTTCAATATAAGTTATGTATTACATAAATAAATGTTACATCATAGAAAATATTCAATACCATGTACACTTTTCCATCATCACCAAGGCTCTAGGTCAACGGATTAGTCTTCGTTGGCTGCAGCTTCTGAGTGAGGCGTAGTCATATATTTCTTCTCTGATATGTACGTATTCCAAAACAGCTAGTTGAGTAAACACTTGCTTCTCCAGAATAGCAGTACTTGAGCAAACAATTAAATTAAATTTGTGGTGATTGCCTGCCTGGTTGGCTGATTGTTTGTCTGCCTGTATAAATATTTTATATTTTGTTTGTGTATGTATGCGTGCGTGTTTGTCTGTATGTGTGTGCTTGTGTGTGTATTTACCTAGTTGTATTTTACAGGGCCTGATTTATACTCGTATGGTCCCGTCTCCAAATATACATTTATTGTTTTGCTTCCTTAGTGCTTAGTGTTGGCCAAAGCACCATCCGGTGCTTCCACCACCCCCGGGAGGCGGGATACAATCCCCGACTAACACCCGGTACCCATTCAATGCTGGGTGGAGAGAGGCTCGGGGTTTAATGAGACTGCACATCTTTCTTCAACTCCGCTCCGGTATCGAACCCGGGATTTTCAGGTTGTGAAACAAACGTGCTAACCACTATACTACGAAGTATACCTTTAAGTACCGGAGTACGGAATGTGTATATGTGTGCGTGTGTGTGTGTGTGTGTGTGTGTGTGTGTGTGTGTGTGTGTGTGTGTGTGTGTGTGTGTGTGTGTGTGTGTGTGTGTGTGTGTGTATGTATGTGTGCACATTGTGTGTGTGTATGTGTGTGTGTGTTTGCTCTGTTTGTATGTGTGTGTGTGTGTGTGTGTGTGTGTGTGTGTGTGTGTGTGTGTGGTGTGTGTGTGTGGTGTTGTGTGTGTGTGTGTGTGTGTGTGTGTGTGTGTGTGCTCTGTTTGTATGGACTATTTGTATGTGTGTGTGTGTGTGCGTGTGTGTGCATGAGTATTATATGTGTGTGTGTGTGTGTGTGTGTGTGTGTGTGTGTGTGTGTGTGTGTCTGTGTAAGTAAGTAAGTAAGTAAGTAAATGTATTGCCATTACAAAATCACGCGAAGGTAATTAATATATATAAAAACAAAAACGTAATGATGGCACAGTCTGTCGAGCATAAGCTCTTAGACAGACAAAATCATAACTAATGGTTGTTCAGTAGTACAGGCATTATAAGTGACTACCAACTATACAATATTAATAACACAAAAAAAAATAAGTCGAAGTCGTTGAAACTTGTGTTGACAATTAAATAAATGTCTTTATTTTCTTTTTCAATTGTAGTAAATTTCCAGCATCCATCAGACCTTTTATTTCAATAGGAAGAGAATTCCCTATCTGAGGCCCTTCACACAACACACTGTTGTTGTAGCGGGATGCACCAAACTGTGGACACACTAAATTAACACTATTACCCCTAGTATTATAAATATTTGCGATGAAATTGAAAACCTTATTTCCTGGGTAGAGTTTAATGTTTTTATAGATAGGCAACACTATGAAATATTTTCTTATTAATTTGAAATGTAATATATTTAACTGAGGATATATATGACTTGTGGAAGCAAATTTTCCCATAAATAGAATGCATCTCCTGATTTTATTTTGGGTTATTATCAATTTATTTAAGAAAGATGGCCATGTACAAACCCATATGGAAACGCAATAAATCAAGTGAGGGTAACACGATGTATAATATATACTTAACATAGATTCAGTTGTAAGTTGATGGCGGACCCTATACAATATACCACATATTTTAGGTAATTTCAGACAAACTTGATTAATGTGAAAGTTCCAGTTTAAGTTCTCGTCAATATTAATTCCTAGAAATTTTGTATAAGGTACACGTTGAATTAATTGACCTTTTAATGACAATGGAGGCATAATATTCTTTATTGATCGATTTTGGAAAAGTATGTAATTGATTTTGGCAATATTGAGGTGCAATTTATTGGACTGTAGCCATTGATTTATAAGATTTAATTCAAGATTTAAATTTATATGTAAGGAGTCAATATTTGTATCAGCTAATAAGAGATTAGTGTCATCAGCATTAATAGTACATTTAGATTTTGTGCTAGCATTTGGTAAATCATTAATATATATGAGAAAAAGTAGCGGCACTAAAATAGATCCCTGAGGTACACCTTTAGTTATAACTTTGAAAAACGAATACATGGAATTACAAAATACACTGTGACCTGTTACTGATGTAGCTCTTCAATAACCGGTGAGTAATGCCCCTTATCCCTATATGTTCAAGTTTATCAAGAAGTATGTTATGATCTAAGGAATCAAAGGCTTTTGATAGATCTAAGAATATTCCAGCTACATAGAATTTACCTTCCAAGTATTTATATACTTCATTAACAAATTGTAAGATTGCCGACTCTGTAGAGTGGTTTGATCTGAATCCATGTTGACTGTCTGATATAGCGCATTTTCGTGACGTTCACCGCCCTGGTTCAGTCCAGTCCGGACCGGGTCAGGGTGGACTGATGGTCGCGAAAATACATCGAGACTGGCCCCGTCCCATTCGTCGTTCCTATTGGCTGGGGGATCGAGTGGGCGGTACTGAACTGAACTGTGGAGGCGGCAGGCGTCCATCTTGTCAATATCCTTTTTGTCGTCCGCCTTTTAACCTGTGCTGAAGACTTTACAACTACCACGCCTGTGATACTTTAGTCTTATGGTCGGCCATCATGGTGTTTCATGTCTTATCAGCACCACGAGAAGCTCCTGGTCGCCTTCCCCGCTGACTGTAGTGCGCATGCGCCAGTTCTCCCCACACTGGTCCAAGGTGGTCCTGGTATGTGGGTCGGACCAGCCTGGACTGGGCTGAACCGTTCTAGACTGCCTCGCAAAAACAGTGACCGCCCGGGACTAGCCCAGTCCAGACCGGGCCAGAGCGGTCGCGAAAATACGCTATTAGTAGGTGTTTTTTCTCAAGGTAGTTAACAAGGCGAGTGGAGATTGCCTTTTCAAACAATTTGCTAAATGCTGGAAGAATCGAAATGGGTCTGTAATTATTAATATCATGCTTATTACCTGATTTGTGCAGCGGAATTACCTTTGCCTTTTTAAGCTCACTTGGAAAGATACCGGTCTTAAAGGAGAGGTTAATTATGTGTGTTAAAGGAGTAGAAATGAAAGAGGCAGTGTGTCTTAGAAGTTTGGGTGAAATATCATCATATCCTGCCGCATCAGACTTAATGCCTTTTAGGAAGCTCTCTATTTCCGTCGGTTTTACAGGAGTAAGGTACATGGAAAAATCAGGAGGATTGCGTAAATATTGATCATGTGAATTGTTATTTAAGGTGGTGTTGTTTGCTGAATTTCCAAAACTTAAGAAGTGGTCGTTAAACTTAGTTGCAGTATTGTCACACAAGGGTTTTAGCTCTATTGAATATTCCTTTGATGCAGAGGAATTTCTACCAAGAATTTCATTAATTGACTTCCAGTGTGACTTAGGATTACCTTGAGATTGCTTTAGTTGATCCTTATAGTATTTATTTTTTGCAACTCCTAGCACAGTTGTTAATTTATTTATGTAAGTTCGATAAAATTAACGAAATGTTATTGGCCATTTATTTGCAAGTCTTTCTAACCTGTGTTTTTCTTTGATGCTGTTCTTTAAAGCTGGAGTGATATAAGAATTTTTATGATAATTTTGTTTAACTCTAATGTGCTTCACTGGAAAATGTTTTTGGAACAGATTATCAAACTGATGGTAAAATAAATTGTAAGAATCATCAGGACAAGCACAATCAAGAATAGGTGTCCAATCCAGCTGAGAAATATCATTATTGAAGACCTCTAAGGCAGCATTCGTTAGACATCTTATGTAAATAAATTGCGATGTATCTTTTTTCACAGCTTGATGCCTGAATTGTGAGACTACTGGGAAGTGATCAGTTGTATCGTTATGTATTACATAATTTTTTGTATTAATTTCAACCTGTGTTGACCATATATGGTCAATAAGAGTGGCAGTTGTGTCTGTGACTCTGGTGGGCTTAGTGGTTAAGGGGAACAAAGAAAGAGTACATTAAATTGATGAATTCATGAACCGAACTGTTATCATTATGTTTCAACAAGTCAAGATTAGAATCTCCTATCAAATGAATACCATGATATTTCCTATTATTTGCTAATAATAAAATTTATGTTAAGTTATCAAAAAAAACTGCTGATGTTGCCACTTGGAGGTCTATAAATACATATGACTAGGAATAACTTGTCCATGATCTTAATGTCAATACCTAAACATTCTAAGGAAGATTCTAGATTTGAGAGATCAGTAGACACAGAAGAGTGATAGACATTTGAGATGTATAGTGCTACACCACCTCCATATCAATTGGTAAAAAGGTTATAACCTGGTAACTGGTACACTGGGGCGAGGTCCGAATCGAGTCTTGTTTCGGGAAAACGTAAAACATCAAATTTCATACATACATTAGATAAAACTATATCAACAAAATATTGGAAGTTGGTTAGAATAGAGCGTATATTCATAGCAGGAATGGTAAAGCTAACAGCATTAATTGGTGCAGAAAAGGAATCTAGAAACAGATATTCAGATTGTGTGTGTGTGTGTGTGTGTGTGTGTGTGTGTGTGTGTGTGTGTTGTGTGTGTGTGTGTGTGTGTGTGTGTGTGTGTGTGTATATGCGAGTGTGTCTTGCTCTGTTTGTATTTGTGTGTGTGGTGTGTGTGTGTGTGTGTGTGTGTGTGTGTGTGTGGTGTTGTGTGTGTGTGTGTATATGCGAGTGTGTCTTTGCTCTGTTTGTATTTGT